>CAUYON010179166.1:0-47208 GCA_963573935.1 Arctocebus calabarensis
GTGCTGTGGCATCACAGCTCACAGCAACCTCCAATTCCTAGGCTCAAGTGAGTCTCCTGCCTCTGCCTCCCAAGTAGCTGGGACTACAGGCACCTGCCACAACACCCGGCTATTTTTTTTTTTTTTTTTTTTTTGGTTGCAGCTGTCATTGTTGTATGACGGGTCCAGGCTGGATTTGAACCCACCAGCTCAGGCGTATGTGGCTGGCACCTTAGCCACTTGAACCACAGGCACCGAGCTGGAATCTTGTCTTTTTGACATCTTTAGATTTCTGGTGGCGGGCACATAGTAGGTGCTCAAGAAAACATGCATTTAATGCTGAATGAAGACAAGACATTGCTCACATTTTATGGAAAAGGGTTGGGGTGGCTTGCTCACGGTTACACTGGGTCACCCTGGCCTCCAGGCTAGATCTTCAGCTGCCCGAGGCCAGTGATGCTTGCACTACCCAGAATAAACAGCACTTTTTGTAGAGGGCCAGCTCCTAAGTTTTGCAGAAAGACAGCACCTCTGATACCACTCCAGCCCCGGCCCACTTTGGGCACCACTCTAAGGCCTCCCCCCTTTGTCTTCCTCCCTCCAAGAAGGCTGACTCGTCCAGCAGAGTTCCTGGACCCTGGTCCTGCTGACCCTGACTGCCAGCACCCTCTGATTGCCACAGCAAATTTTGCTGGGGTCGAAGGGGTCTCCCATCTCGAGAGTGCAGAGCTGACGCTGGCCAGCAGCTCTGGGAACGGTCACCCAACGTACTGAGGCTTTGCCCTCAGAGGGGAGATTTTGCAGCGTGAAACAATCTGTTCTTCACAAGACATTTTTCTGGAAAGCCTTAGGTCTTGAAAGGGAGCCGCTTAGGCAGTCAGAAAGAAGGTTTTTTTGGTTCCCCCCTCCTTTTCTTTTTGTAACCTTCTGCTTCTGACTCTGCCAGCCTGCGTCTCTCTCTCCCCCCGGGAGTTTTCTTTTCAATACTGGTCATTCGTGGAGTCGGCTCTGCCCTCTCTGCTTGCGACTGGTGGGAGAGCAGAGCCGCCTCCCTCTAACGAGGGGCCCTCCAGGCCACGCTGCCTTCATTTTTGATACCTGGGGAGAGGATGTACAGGCAAGGGGCAATTGGATCAGAAAGGCCCCACTGAACAGACATCACAGCCAAGCTCAAAGAGAGCAGGAAGTGGAACAAAGAACAAAAACATTTACAGAAGTGCTTCAGTGTAAGGGGGAAAAAGTACTAGCAACTCTAACAAGGTCAATGGTGAGGGAAAAAAAAAATTTTTTTTTTGAAAGGAATTGCTGAGGGAAAAATGAAAGAGAAACCTTAAAAAGCGGCTGAGGACTCCGAGTAGGTCCTGCTGGTTTGCTCCTGGAACGTTTTCCTTGATATCTTCCCATAAAGCACTATTTCTACAAGACTTCAATACATTGGAAAAGTTTATGCAACTGGCTAGAAGGAGGGTTAGAAGTTGTGAGTCACCATCATCGGCTCTGTGTGTGTTTGCTTTCAACACCAGCTTCCTGTGGGACCACGTAAATGGAGTTCTTTTTGGTTCTTTGGCATGTTGGGTGGGGGTGTCTGGCCAACCTATAATAAGGGTGTGTGGGGTACTGGGCCCTCATGTCTACTAAGAACAGAACAAACGGTCTCCAATGTCAAAGAATAGCGGAAGGGACATTGAGCAAGTTTCTCTAACACGCTGGACCTCAGCTTCCTTTCCTGTAAATTGGGTGAAGTATGATCTCTTTTACACGATTCTTTGGGGGCTTATGATAGCTACTTGGCATGCAAAAGAGGCTTCATGAACAGCTGTAATTCTTTTTTTCTTATAACTGATTACTAATAATGGGAAGGTTAAAATAGAACTTCCTAGATCTTGGGCTTGTGAGCTAATAGAATGGGGCTCTTAGGAAGAAGCATCTTTCCTAGGATGTTTTATTTTATATTTTTATATTTATTTATTTTGAGACAGAGCCTCAAGCTGTCACCCTGGTAGAGTGCTGTGGCTCACAGCAACCTCCAACTCCTGGGCTCAAGCGAGTCTCCTGCCTCTGCCTCCCAAGTACCTGGGAGTACAGGTGCCCGCCACAATGCCGGGCTATATTTTGGTTGCAGCCGTCATTGTTGTTTGGTGGACCTGGGCTAGATTCGAACCCGCCAGCTCAGGTGTATGTGGCTGGTGCCTTAGCCACTTGAGCCACAGGCACGGAGCTTCCTAGAATGCTTTTAATGGGATCGACAGCCATCTGTCTTAGCTGTGCTAAATTTCATCTCGTTTGTGGATTGCCATGGCAAATATCTTAATCTTGCTTCCTCTTGTAACCCAGTGAGTTTTAGGGTTGCTTCTCTTTGTTTTCTGTTAGGGTTATTTTATAATGCTGTTTACGTGAACATCATCCTACCAAGATATTTGGAAAGCAGGGTCTCCACATGCATAATTACAAAAAGGCTATTTATTTCCTTCAAATAGACCACATACTTGTTTATTCCTTATTCTGGGTTGGCCCTCTTTATTATATGCCAGAACCTAAGTCCAGGAGGGTGGGATGCCTTTTCAAATACAGTTTTTGTTATTTTAGAAGATTTTTAGATTTACAGAAAAGTTGCAAAGATGGTAGAGTTTCCGCGCACCCTCGCGTCCACCATTGTTAACTTCTTACATTATTACATCACGTTTGTCACAGCTGAGGAAATGACACTGGTACCTCACTATTAACCAAACTGAACACTTTATTCAGATTTCACTAATCTTCCCCTCAGCCTTTTTTCTGTTCCAGGGTCCCATCCAGGATCCTCAGTTGCCTTTCGTTGTCACACGCCCTTTGTTTCCTATGTGACAGTTTCTCAGACTTTCCTTGGTTTTGATAAAGACAGTTTTGAGAAGTGCTGGCCAGGCATTTTGAAGAATGTTCCTCTGCAGGGGGTATATGTGATGGTTTTCTAATGGTTAGACAGGAGCTACAGGTTTTGACAAGGAAGAGCATAGAGGTAAAGGGCCATTCTCAGCATTTATACCAAGAGTCACTCTATCAACACGACTTATCACTGATAACGTTGATCTTGATCTCCTGGTCAAGGGCGTGTTTGCTGCCTTTGCCAGGTTTTGCCTCTGTGAAGTTACATTTCCCCCACTTTCCTATCACCTGCTTATGGACACAAGTCACCAAACACAGGCATTATGGGTTACATGTATTCTCCCCAAATTCACATGTTGAAATCCTAACTTCCAGTATCTCAGAATGTGACCGTAGTTGAGATAAAGTCCTAAAAGAGGTAATTAAGGTAAAATGAGTTCCTCAAGGTGGGCCCTCATGCAAAATGACTAGTGTCATTAGAAGAAGGAGGGATTTAGACATGGCATGCATAGACAGAAAGAGCCAGGGAGAAGACAGCTGTCTGCAAGCCGAGGAGACAGGCCCCAGAAGAAACCAACCCACCGACACTTTGATCTTTTGAACTTCATGCTCCAGAACTGTGGGAAAATAAATCTCTGTTGCTTAAACCATCCAGCCTATGGCCTTTTGTTACGGCAGCCCTATGAAACCAAAGCAAGAGTCCGTATTCCCTGATGGTCAAGAACGTACATAAATTATTTGAAATTATTCTATATGGGTTTTTTTTCTTTCCTACTTAATTATTTATTCAATCATTTTTATATCTGGAGGGACAGATACATATTTATTTTATACCGTGGACTATAATGCAATGTCGTTGTTATCTTGTCACTCACCTTGTTCCAGTTTTGGTTATGATGGGCACCTCCAGGTTGTCACCTACACACCTGTGACATGCTCCCAGGGTTTTGTTCTTTGAGCATTTTCTTACTTTCAGACACTATAAAGATGCTGCACACTCACCTTGTATATTCTGCACCCAAACCCTAGAAACAGTCATTTCTCCAAGGTGCCCTGGTTCTTTTTATTGGAGAATGGTAATAGAATGAAAGATCTGGGCTTTAGGTGTATGCATTGCTACTGACGGGTCACTGCTTCTAGGCCCCATCAGAAGTCATAGTTTTCCTTGTTCTGTAACTCCCAAATGCTCTATCAAAGAACAATTGCTCGACAGGCATCATATCTGTTGAATAAATTAATGAGTAAATAGTCTTCAGAACAACACTATAAAGATTGGCATTTTTATACTTGTCATTTTATAAATGAAGGTAGAAATGGCAGAGCAGGGATTCAAAACTCATCTGACTTCAAAGCCATCCACTTTTTATTATTTGTCCATTTAAATGAACCGCCTGTTCTCTTTGTTTAGTATTGCGGTAATCTGAAGATCTTTGAATAACAGCACAACTCGTCATCTTCTCGAAGTCATGTTGCGTAGTGGGATGGAAAATCTTGGATGACAAAATCAAACAGACCTGGATTAAATCTGGGCCCTATCTCCTAGTAACTGTGTGACCTTGGGCCAGTTGACCCAGGGCCAATCGTGTGACTTTGGGCCAGTTGGCTTCTCTTCTTTGTGCCTCAGTTTCCTTAACTGTAATATGTAGGCGATCACAGTATCTGCATCACAAAATTGTTGTAAATATGAAAAACAATTTCTGTGATCTAAAGATGTTGCCTTTCCCCCACCTAAAGCATTTTGCTATCCATCATATACTTCTTTCTTTTTATTTTTTGAAAAGCAGACTCTTACTTTGTCACCCTGGCTAGAGTGCTGTGGCTCATAGCTTATAGCAACCTCAAACTCTTGGGCTTGAGCAACCCTCTTGCCTCAGCCTCCTGGGACTACAGGCATGTGCCACTGCACCTGGCTAATTTTTCTATTTTTACTAGAGACAGGGTCTCACTCTTCTGCTCAGGCTGGTCTTGAACTCCTGAGCTCAAGCAATCCACCTGCTTCAGCCTCCCAGAGGGTTAGGATGACAGGTGTAAGCCATTAACCCAACCCACATACTCTTCTTCTAAGAGGTAAACTCTGTGACTTCACTAAGTCTAAAGAAAGTTTTGTTTCTCTGTTACTGAATGAGCTGAAAAAAAGACACACACCCACACACACAAAAAAATAATGAAGAAATAATGTTTGGCCTAACTACCTACAAAGGCTATAATTCTCTGTGGCAGTACATCTCAGTCAGCTGCCAAAAATTAGGGATGTGGAGTTATATTTGCAAGAGATCCAGCTCTGTGAATAGACTACATAGATACTATGTCTTGTATAATATATATTCCATACTGCTTTTTCAATTATAGGTAGATGATATTATGGTTAATAAAATGTAATTCATACAAACAAATTAAGTTAGAATTTTTGGTATATCAGACTCTAATTATTATCATCACTATTATTGTTACTATACTTAGTAGCAGGAAAATTGACTAGATTTACTTATCAAGGTCCCTGTAGTCTTGGGTATCTGATTCTGACTCAGCATAATATTTATACCCAAAGAATCAACTTTAAAAATATTTTCCTAATAGTTTGAGTAATTTTTATGTGGCATCTTTAAGACTTTTTCCCTATGGAAAATTGCATCTTTACTATTTGTTCTCTTTCATCTTTTACCTCTCATTTATTTTTCTTGTCTTATTTCATTGACTAGGATCACCTAGCAATGTTGAACAGATGTGTGAAGCAGTGATGGAGACTATATTTATGATGTTTCTAACTCTAAGGGAAACCTTGTAATGGTTCTACATTAGGTATGAAATTTATTTAAACTATTTGGTGAGGGAGTTCCTTTATATTTCTGATTTGTTTGGTGTTAGATTTATTAACTGTTTTATTTTACATGTACTAAGATAATCATATGGTTGTAGTTTAAACCTGTTAATGTGTTGAATCATATACCTAGATTCTCTAGCTAATGAGAAACACATTCCTAGGATACTCTCTATACCAAGTAAGCCTTTCTACTTAGCCTTTATTGTTTTTTAATGTATTTCTGGATTTGATATGCTGTGTACTTTTTTACCATCCACAGCAATTCACTTTTATGTTTTATTATACTAAATGTCTTGCTAGAAACTTGCTGAGGTATAATCAACATACAATAGATTGCACATATTTAAAGTGTATAATTTGATAGGTTTTGACATTGCTAAATTGTCACTACAATCAAGGTAATAAACATATCCATCACCCCCAAAAGTTTTCTCATGCTCCTGCATATTTTATCTTTTCTTCTTCTATGCCCTTTCCCTGAATAGTCCTCAAGCCATTATTGATCTGCTTTTTGTCACTATATATTAATTTGCATTTCCTAGAATTTTAGAGACACAAAATTATATAGTACTGTTTGTTTGAATTTTCACATATCATAATCATTTTTATGATGGTTCTTTTCTTTTCTTTTGAGACAGTCTCCCTTTGTTATCCTTGTTAGAGTGCTCTGATGTCATAACTCAGAACCATTTCAAACTTTTAGTCTCAAATGATTCTCTTTCCTCACCCTCCTGAGTAGCTGGGACTTCAGGCACCCACCAGAGCACCCAGCTATTTTTAGAAACAAGGTCTCACTCTTGCTCAGGCTGGTCTGGAACTCCTGAGCTCAAGTAATCCACTCGCCTCAGCCTCCCAGAGTGCTAGGTAGGATTACAGGCATGAGCCACTGTACCTGTCCCATGGTTCATTCTTTTTTATTGTTGAGTAGTATTCTGGTGTATGTATCATAGTTTATGGCCATTTATATTGTTTAAGCTCTGGGATATTACAAAAAAAGCTGCTATGGACACTCATGCAAAAGTCTGTGTAGGACACATGCTGTCATTTCTCTTTGGTAAATACTTAGGAGTGAAATGGTTGGATTATGTGGTAGTTATGTGTTCAATTTTTTAAGAAACTGCAAACTGTTTTCCAAGGTAGTGTAGTATGCCACTTTACATTTTCATCAGAAGAATATGAGAGATTCAGGTCCTCCACATTCTTGTCGATACTGTCAATTAGACATTATTTTCTAATTTTAGCCTCTGACAGGTATGTAGCTATATCTCACCTTTTAAAAATATTAATTAAAAGATTATTAATAAGATTAATATAAGAGTGCATAGGATTAGGTTACATTTTTTGTTTGTTAGGTAGAGTCCAAGTTGCAGTTGGGCCCTTCACCTAGGAGGTGTGCCATATCCCCCTACACTGTGCCCATTAGTTGAGAGCTTATCAAGCCCTTTCCTTCCTCACTCTGGTTTTAATTTGAATTAATTTGCATCGATGCTAAAGATCTTCTCAGGTGCTTTTAAAAGACTTTTGGCCATTTTTGTTGAGTTGTATGCCTTTACTAAATTTCAACATATTAAGGGGGGGACTAACATTTTTGTTACAAGGATACCTTATACATATAATGTCAGAGCTTTTGGCATGCCCATCAGAATAGGGTTCCTTGTCCCCAAAAGCTATATTATTATCCATAACTCCCCCACTTTTCCCCCTTTTTGGTTTCTAATGTCCTTTATATCTTTTTTAGCCCATGTGTATGGTGTTTGGTTTTCTATTCCTGAGATACATTGCATTGAAGAGACTATCCTTTCCCCACTATACGTTCTTGGCATCTTTGTCAATGATAAGTTCACTATAGATATGTGGATTTATTTCTGGTTTCTCTATTCTGTTCTATTTGATCTATGTGTCTGTTTTTATGCCAGTACCATGCTGTTTTTGTTACTACAGCTCTACAGTATAAGGTTGGGTAATGCAATTCCTCAAGTTTCTTTCTTTTTGCTCAGGATTCCTTTGGCTACTCTAGGTCTTTTGCAGTTGCATAGAAATATTAGAATTTTTTTTTTTCTATTTAGGTGAAGAATGTCATTAGTATTTTGATGGGGATTGCATTGAATATGTATATTTCTTTGGTTAGTGTGGACATTTCAACAATATTGATTCTTCTTCCAATTCACAAGCATGGAATAGCTTTCCATTTGTTTTGTGTCCCCTTCAATTTCTTTCATCAATGTTTTATACTTTTCATTATAGAGATCTTTCACTTGTTTGATTAAATTTGTTCCTAGGTATTTTATTTTATTTGTAGCTTTTATAAATAGGATTTCTTTCTTGGTTTCTTTTTCAGATTGTTCATCAGTTCTGATAGGTTTTTTTGTGATATAAAATCATATTGTCTACAAACAAAGAAAATTTGATGACTTCTTTTCCAATTTGGATACTCTTTATGTCCTTCTCTTGTTTGACTGCTCTAGCTAGAACTTCCAATACTGTGAATTGAGTAACAGTGGTGAAAGTGGGCACCTTTGTCTTGTTCTAGATCATAGAGAAAATGTTTTCAGTTTTTCCTTTGTTATTCACTGTGAGGCTGTCATACACATGTATATGGCTTTTACTGTGTTATGAGGTAAGTTCCTTCTATACCCAGTTATTTGAGAGTTTTTATCACGAAGGATGTTGAATTTTATCACTTTCTGAGCATCAATTAAAGTGATCATATGGTTTTGTCCTTTGTTTTGTTGATATGCTGTATCACATTGATCACTTTGTATATGTTGAACCACACTTGTGTCCTTGTTGAATTGGATTTGCTAGTATTCTGTAGAGGATTTTTATGTCTTTGTCTGGTTTGGGTATCAGGGTGATACAGGCCTCATAGAATGAATGTGGAAGTATTCCTTCCTTCATTTTTTGAAATAGTTTAAATAGGATTGGTATTATTTCTTCTTTGAATGCTAGGTAGAATTCATCAGTGAAGCCATTGGGTCCTGGGCTTTTCTTGATGGATGAATTTTTTTAACTATTCTGTCTCATTGTGTTTTATCAGTTTATTCAGCTTTTGGGTTTCTTCCTGGGTCAATGTTGGTAGGTTGTATGTCTAGGAATTTATCCATTTCCTTTAGATTTTCCACAGTATTGTCACAGGAGTCTCTAATGATCTTTTGGATTGATGTAGTATCAGTTGTAATGTCTCCTTTCTTGTCTCTGATTTTATTCATTTGGGTCTCCTTTCTTTTTCTTTTTGTGTGGCTAAATGTGTGTCAATTTTATTTATCTTTTTTTAAAAAATACTTTTTTGCTTCTTTTTTTGTTTCAATTTCATTTATTTCTGCTTTTGTTTTTATTATTTCTTTTCTCTTACTAAATTTGACTTTAGTTTACTCTTATTTTTCTAGTCATTTGAAATGCATTAAGTTGTTTATCTGAAGGTTTTCTACTTCTTTGATAAAGGCACTTGTTACTATAAACTTTTGTCTTATTACTGCCTTTACTGTGTACTATAGGTTTTGATATGTTATATTTTCATTTTCATTTGTTTCAAATAATTTTTTAATTTCCTTCTTAATCACTTCATTTACCCACTGGTCATTCAAGAACATATTGTTTAATTTCCATGTGTTTGTATATTGTCCAATATTCCTCTTATTATTGATGTCTAGTTTCATTTCATTGTGGTCAGAAAAAATACTTGGTATAATGTCAATTTTTTTTGAATTTTTTAAGACTTCTTATGTGGCCTATCATGTGGTCTACCCTTAAGAATGACCCATGAGCTAAGAAGAACTGTGTATTTTTCAGCTGTTGGATGAAACATTTGTGAATATCTAATAAAGCTGTTGGGTCTATAGTGCAGATTAAATTCAATGTTTCTCTGTCAATTCTCTGCAAGGATGATCTGTCCAGTGCTGAAATGGAGTATTGAGGTCTCCAACAATTATTGTATTGGGTCTATCTCTCTCTTTAGTTTTGATAATATTCGCTTTAGGAATTCAAATCACCTTCCCTTTCTACTGTCCCAAGTCCAGGGGACTTCCACTTTTCTGTGGATTCTCAAGATAAACCTAGATCCTTGTGTTCAGTAAATTTTGAAGGAAAGAAACAATCTGAATACTGATTATCCTCAATTTTATTATTTGTTGATTCAACCCTAGAGACATAAGGACAGCCTTTTCTTTCCTTTTTGGGGTGGGGTAGTTTTCTGGATTTCCTTCTTAAAAACAGTTGTAATGCTATGCATTTGAAACCAACATGCTGCCAGCCTGCTGGACCTAATGTGCATATGTTTGGGATGTAGATGTGTTGGGGGGAGGGAGATTTGGGGGTACAAATTAAAATAGTGGTTTTCTGTATGTGATATACATGAAAGTGGAAAGACATCAGGATCACTTAACCATAAAGAGTGATTTGCCACTGCTGGCAGCTCTCCCTGGCATGAGGAAATACTAGGATATCTGAATGACCCAGATTCTTTTGGACAAGCTGCTCTGAACACCAAGTAAAGCCAGGCAGGGCTGATGGTCTGGCCACTGAAGCCTGGTTTGAGAGTGGAGTAGAAATTTATCTAGGGAAGTAGTTCATCCCTTCCTGGAGTTACTCAGTTACTCACTTAAAATATAGAGAGCATGGATACCATATCAGACACTCTGGGAATATAAAAACAATAAGAAGGGTCTCAATAGGCCATTGGGGAAGACAGACAGGTAAATGACAGCATATAATACCAAATGGTGACAGTAAAGATAGCAGCTCAGGACTCTATGGGGCCTCTTGGGAAAAAGTGGTGTGTAAGTTTTGCAGGTTTCTGGGACTTCTATTGGAAGTCATTGGAGCAGCAAATTTAAGGCTTCTCTCTAAGACCTGTCTGCTTGTCAACCCCTTGCCCTGCTGGGTTAAGGGAGATAAGGAAGTGTGTGCATTAGCATGTAGTCAACCCTTGTCTATCTGCACTCTGGTGAGTGGAACCCTCTGAATCTGCTGTTTTTGACTGTGACAGGTGTTTTGGAATGCAGAAGCCTGACAAGCTCCGGTCACAGAAGTCTATTTCATCTCAGGTAGAGGATGTGTTTTAATACAAAATTCCTTGTACACAACAATAGAAACTACCTCTGGCTTGGAAAATAGGCTGGACTCAGGACCATTCCTGCAATGGGATGCAGTGGAGGGTAGGCAGGACACAGCTATGAAAATGTCTCCAACTGCTCCAAAAATGAATCTGCTTTAACTGCTGTGTGTTTAGGTGACTCAGCCTAAGAGTCACATCCTGGAATTGGTCTTAATGAAAGTACACAGGATGGAGAAAAATAATGTGCCTCAAAGAAATTGGGGTACCTGACTCAGAAGTAGAGGGAAAAGATACAGAGAAGCTAAAACATTAACCAGGGGACTTTGGGCAAATCACTTAACTTCCTTTCTCAGTCTCCTACCCATATAATAGGGACAATAATAGCACTTCTTTCTTGGAGTAATGAGAGATATAAGAACAACATGCTAAAACAAGTTTGTCATGCAGTAAGTGGGTTAGTTTCCTTTTGCCACTGAAACAAATCACTGTAAACTTAATGACTTAAAACAATACAAATTTATTGTCTTAACTATTCTGGAGGTCAAATATCCTAAAACCAAGGCATCGGGCTCTCCAAGTTCTTTCTGGAAGCTCTGTAGAACAATCCATTTTCTGTCTTTTCCAGCATCTAGAGGCCACTTGCATTCCTTGACATATGACCCTTCCTTGCATCGTGCTGATCTTACTGTGTTACTGCGGTCACCATATCATCTCCTCTGAATGACCTACCTGCCTCCCTCCCTGTGATTACCCATGGGCCCACCCAGATAATCTAGGATGATCCCCTGACTCAGCTCAGGATCCTTTAATTTAACCAAATCTGCAAAGACCATTTTTCCCTGTAGGGTAAAATATTTACAGGTTCTTGGAGTTAGGATGTGGACATATTTGAAGGGCATTATTCTGCCTACCATGGTAAGTATTCAATGAAGACAAAAACTATAGTGAATTCCTTTCTTTTCTAGATTATTGTGAGGTATAAGCCTAGAAACTCACCATTTGTCAAATATTCTCGTGGACAAGAGATAAGAAAGTTTCCAAAGGCCTCTCATGGAAAAACAGCCAATATGAAAGCACAAGTGAATACAAAATTTGTATATCTACAAACAGCAATGGAGCTGTCAGATGTCAACAAACTCCAAGGCAAGGTTTGCTGCAGTCAACATTTGTGCTCCCATGTTTGTAGCAGCATTATTCACAGTAGCTGAAACATGGGGGCAGCCCAGTGTCTATCCCAGATGAATGGGTAGGCCGTATATGGTAGATACATATGGTGGAAGATTATTCAGCCTTAAGATGCAAAGAGATTCTGACTCATGCTACAACATAAGGGCAGTGTGCTAAGTGAAATAAATCAGTCACTACAGGACAGATGCTGTATGGTTCCACTTACCTGAGGAACCCAGAGTCATCAAGGTCATAGACAATGACAGTGGTTGCCCAGGGATGGGGAGGTGGGGAATGAGCAGTCAGTGTTGGTGGGCACAGGGTTTCAGCTGGGAAGAGGAAGAGTTCTGGAGATGGAGGGTAGTGGGGGATGCACCGTGATGTGATGTACTTAACACCACTATACAATTAAACATGGTTGAAATGGTAAATTTCATATTATGCACTTTTTGCCACAATTTGTCAAAATCAATAAAGAAAGAAAATGTAACAAGGAAAATTCTGCTCCGGATAGTGGAGTGCTGAACTGACTGTGGAGGGAGAGTCGGTCACCAAGCAGAGCCAGGGAGAGGCGGGATCCCGGCAGCAGGATCAGAGTGTGCAACGGTGAGCGTCAGGCCAGCCTTGTTCAGGGCTTGGCGCGGCCCCCACTGGGAGCAGGAGCCTCACTGCTGTGAAGCTACTGCCCAGCCGTGGTGTGTCTGGGTGGAGGGGGGCTGGTGGGCAGCTCCCGGGCCCCCTGCCCTTCCCAGCTGTGTAGTTCTAAGGCTCTTGCTGTGTCAGCCTGCGGTGAGCAGAGGATGTCACAGTCACTTGGTCACTCTTCCCAGAGTCAGTCCCTCCCTTTCCCACCCCAGGATCAAAGCAAGCCTCCCTTCACAGGAACCTTTTGTTTATTTCCTCGGTTTCCTGACGACCTAGTTTTGTGTCCCTGCTTTTTATTCCTCCTCTCCCAACACTCCTTCATCCTATTCCTGCCGTGGTGGAAGGAAAAGACTCTGACCTTCTAGCCCAGATGGTGGCCCCTGGGGGACTCCCGGCTCCTCCTGCCGGTGGGAGCCCAGCCTGGCCCCAGTTCCCGATCAGGCCTTGCCAGAGATCACCAGTGAGCAGTGGGCAGGAGCGTCCCTCTGCTCCCCCAGCCCCCATGAGCAGGGTGCCTCCCAGAGCTGGAATCAGCTCCCTGCTTCCCCTTTTTGAAAAAAAGAAATCTTATTTTCTTTCTGATTATAAGTAATGTCCATATGGTCATTGTGGAAATTTGGGTATTACAAAACATTAAAAAATTATTTTTGAAAATATTCATAATCCCCCACTCAAAGAGGAGAACTCTTAGCATTTTACATATATTCTCTCCACTCTCTTACAATCCTTTTGTGTCTAAATTTACATGGGGATATATTTTATGATCCACACATTTACACATGCAATTATTAATATAGTTATGAATAATGCAAGTAATAAAAAATTATAGGATAAAATGCTCAAGTGTACATGCTATTTTGTAAGCTGCTTTTGTTTTTCAGTTACAGCACAATATAAGTATTTTTGCTTGTCATGAATTGCTCTTCTGCACATCCCTTTCAATTACTGAATAATATTCCATCGTATTATTCAGAGATTCTTAAACTGGGGCCCACAGGCCCCTGAGGGTTTACAGGGAATCATATGTTCACTCTGGGAACTTTTCTGTTTGTATTCTCATTTTATAAGATTTGAGTAGTAGTTACCAGGAGAGGGAATTGGGGAGGAGATGAGGTAGAGAGCCTGAGTGATAGTATTGGGGTATGGAAGGGAAGGTTTCAGGCCTTGAGAGTAATCTGTTGGGAAAAAGCATCTTGCCTGATCAAGTTTGGTGGGAAATGAGTTTCTTTTGGTAGAGTGGGAACTTTGTCTACTTCCTTTCTGTTGCATTGATTGGGATTGAGGCATTTTTGTGGCAGGACATGGGACAATTGCCTCTTTTTGATAGAATTGGGTGGCAATGACCATTGGGTCATGTACAGATACTGCTGGAT
Source organism: Arctocebus calabarensis (assembly GCA_963573935.1). Classification (NCBI taxonomy): domain Eukaryota; kingdom Metazoa; phylum Chordata; class Mammalia; order Primates; family Lorisidae; genus Arctocebus; species Arctocebus calabarensis. The sequence continues at coordinate 13,901 of CAUYON010179166.1, forward strand.
TTATTCATTTATTTTTCACTCATTCATTTAGTCACCAAGCATTTATGGAGTATGTATCAGTTGACTATGGCTGTGTAACAAATTACCCCCCAATTTAGCAACAATAGGTATGTATTATCTCTTATCATTTCCATGGGTCAGGAATTCAAGAACAGCTTAGCAGAGTTGTCTCAGCTCAGGGTCTCCCGTAAGATTGCAGTTAAAATGTCAGATGGGGCTACAGTTGTCTGAAAGTTTGATTCAACCCGGTGGCTCCTTTGCTCAAATATTGGTAGGAGGCCTCAGTTCCTTGTCATGCAGGCCTCTCCTTAGGCTCCTCAACTGTCCTCACAGCATGACAGCTGCCTCCTCCCTCCAAGAGTGAGATCTGAGAAAAAGTGAAGACAAAACAGCAATATTTCTCATGCCCTGGCCTGAGGAGTCACATTGTCATTTCTGCAACCCCATTAACCAATGGGTCATTCAGGCTGGCTCTCTTCAGTGGAGGAGGGACTTGCACATGGATGTGCCAAAAGACAAGGATAACTGAGGACTGTCTTAGAGACTGGCCATGGCAGAGTGATGAGCCAGGTCAAGTGCTAAGGATGGAAATTGAATTTGATATTCCTACAGGAACATCACTGTGGTGTTGATGTCTACAGCTGTGACAGCACTCAAGCTCCAGCTGAAGGTCACCTGTGGCCCAGACAGATTGGTCTCAGCCTGAAGACATTCTCTGCTGACTATGAGCCAGCATCAATACACTGCTAACCATGGCTATATCCCCAGTAGGAAGAAGCAAGGAGCAGCCTTGTGGTCTATAAAAAATTAGTCCTTAATGGAAGATCCATTTTGTTCTATGACAGGACCAGCTGGTAGAAAGTGACATGGAGCAACAAGGGACTAGCAGGTCAGTCCCTAGTTCAGTTTCCCTGTTTCACTTAGAGACCATCTCACTTCTTACTTTGATAGGTGCTTATAACACTTTCTTTAGACTAGCAAGAGTGTAGGAAAAGACTCTGGACTCCAAAGACTCTCTTCTCCTTTTGGCAATAATAAAATAAAAATTTCCTCTAGTCACTGGCAAATACTCGATCCCTCATACTTTGTATCTGGGGTTAGGCTTGCCTACAGTTCCAAGAGCCTACCAAATTCAGACCAAATCTGATTTTATATTCTGAAACTTGGGAATGAAAAGAGTTCTTCTCATAACTTGCTGAGAAAAATCACAACTGTCAAAGGATGAAATCACCGAGATACAGTGAGACAGAAGGGAAAGGCAAATGCAAGATGTTCTAGGTCAAGGAGAAGTCTATGGGTGCCACTTCAGCTCTGTCCCCAGGAAGCCTCATCTCAGCAGAATAATAGTGAGAGGTTCTGCCTGGTGGATGTTGGTCTGGTGGCACATGGACTCCCCCAGGGCGACATTGCTTCATCACTCTTTCTGGTCACTGGTAGAAGGTGAAAGGGAATTATCAAACTGTGATGGTGGCTCAGTCTGCAGTGACCCGACCCCTGTGGGCAGTTCTCCTCCACATCTTACCTGGGTGGGTAGCTCAGCAATGTTTCTGTGGAGATCGAGGGATGTGACTGGTGCTGTGGAACGTGCTGGTGGAATGCGTTCAGGCACCATCTGGAGGATGGTCGGTGGCAGCCTCTAACTCCCTCCTCATGCTTGTTGGACTTCAGTGAAGAAGGACCATGAAGGGGCTTTAGGAACTGATTTCCACAGTGGACTGAGAAGACTTCATATTCTCCCCAGGGAGCCTACTACACTTGCATATCAAGATGTCAAAGGTACTACAGATAGTAGAGATCTATGACATAGAAAGATTATGGTGGAGTGTGAATTTCAAAACCAATATTCTTGATGGGAAAATAAATGGTACCCAGGATGGATATTCTCGAAGACCCATCTCCTAGGCTCTTGAGGCCTTATGTCTAGAGACCACTGTAATTACTACCAAGGCCATTTTTTTAAGCCACTCAAATGGGACAATTCTGAGGATAAAAGTGGTTCTGAGGTCAAGATTTCTGTGCAGTGTTCAAACTGAATTAAGACAATTATGGAAAAAACTTGGGTCAGGAGATCTGGTTCAAGTTCTGATCCTGTCATTTAGCAGTTATGTGACCCTAGACAAGTCACATCTGCTTTCTGGGAATCAGTTTTCTAATTTATACTACAAAGTGGTTGGACTAATTCATCCATGAGAGTTCTGGTTTTGTTCTAGAAACATAGCTTGGTTGGTGATAAGCTGACTGGAAGACAGTAGAGAGGGACCTAGAATTCTCACAACCACTACTGAAAATTCAGTGGGACACTCAGTCCCCTTATCTTCCTGCAGGGCCATCAAATCTTCAACCAACGCTACATAGCATGATTTATTCTTTTGAGATTATGGTTTGTAATGACGCTAATACTTAGATTTCTTTTCTTTTCCTCTTTTTTTTTTTTTTTTTTTGTATAGACGGAGGCACACATTATCACCCACAGTAGAGTGCTTTGGCATCACACAGCTCCCAGCAACCTCCAACTCCTGGGCTTAGACGATTCTCTTGCCTCAGCCTCCTGAGTAGCTGGGACTACAGGCACCCACCACAATGCCCAGCTATTTTTTTTGTTGCGATTTGGCAGGGGCCGGGTTCAAACCCGCCACCCTAAGAATATGGGGCTGGTGCCCCCTCCACTGAGCCACAAGCGCCACCCTGATACTTAGATTTCTCCTAAATCCTAATGATCTTTCCCCTCCCCTTCCTTATAAGTGTCTTTGATGTGCTATCCTTCCCTAGCCCTGTCATAGGTTTAGTTTTTGGCTACTTATTTTTAGGGAAAATCCTCCATCCCACCCGGACTTTTTCTGATTCCATCCCAGGTGTGTCCATCACTGCTTTCCTAGCCCTCCCTATCCTCTGCCCCGTCTGGCTGAAGTTTGTCCACCCACTGCTTCCACATTTCTGTCTTTAGGGGTGGCGCTGGGGGACTAACTTCATCTTGGGCAGCCCTTCTCCTAACCAGATACATGTTTGAAAGGTGCATGAATGTTGAACTGAACTCTGACTCTCTGTAATATTTCTCCCCTGGTCCTTAGTCTAGATGTAAGAACAATGTCTTCATTCCTTACCCATGTGACAGGTCTGCAAATATCAAGACCCAGCATTTGTGTATCTCCTAGACCACCACTCTCTAAGGGAAGTAGCCCTAACATCCTCAGCCATTCTTCATGTGAATAGTCTGAAAGCTCTTCACCCTTCTTATTGAAATCCTCCAAATGTGCTCAGGTTCTTCATGTTCCTCCTCAAATGTTTCCCAGAAGCAGAGGCACTGGTCCAGACACAGTTGGCCTAAGCAGGGAGGGATTTTCTCCTCTTGATGCAGTCTGAGATTGCCTTTGCTTTTTGGCAACTACATCACACCATTGCCTCATACCGATTTGCAGGCAACTAAAACTACAGCATTTGTTTTGTCTTAACATGAGCTCTTGTTAAGCCGTTCTCTACTTGTATGGCTGATTTGTTTGGACCCAAGTACACGATCTAACATTTGCCCATGTAAGAGTGTCTTCTCATTCAGCTCGGTGTCCATCCCAGTCTGCGGAGGTAATTCAGAATCTCGAGGCGGCCATCCAGCTGTCCCTCTGGTTTGGGGTCAGCTGCCAGTTTGATTTGCATGTTTCCTAGAGCTTAATCCAAGTCATTGATAAAAATGTTGAATAGAATCGGACCAATGACACAGCCTTGTGCTACTAGAAATCTTACTTGGAGGCAGAGGTCGCACACTGATGGGTCCAGTTGCCAAATGCAGCCTGCAGATGTGTTTTGTTTGGCCTGTGTAATATTTTCTTTTCTCAGACTTTGAATCAATGACCAACATCTGGATTCCTCGCATCTCCTGAAAGATCAAAGATGTCTCAACACTGGGTCCGCAATCCAACAACCAGAGCAGCTGTGTGTGGTTGTGTAGGTTGTGGACTGCACTTCCCACCAGGATGTGCATAGCAACCACAGCCACCAGGCTATCCATTTGGCCTCTGTCCCCAGTATTCTCTGTTATCAAGAACCTGACTCACCCCTCCCTATTGATGATACCTGTCTCACTCCTGAAGGTATTGAGTTAGTAGCCCCTCCTCCTTATTTATCTGTACCCGTTGGGCATGAGATGTGAACTAGTTATAAATCCACTTAATTGTATAATACCATCTCCCAGACAATGTAGTCTGTCCTGGATTTTATGATAGATCTTGTTAAATGCTGCATAAAACTCAGCTCACTGCATATCCTTGATGTATAGATGATTAAGACGATGGATAATGAAATTACAATTAGCCTGCCTTGTCTTGATCTTGGGAACCTATGTTGACTCTTAACTATTACTATTTATCTTCCTAAGAGCATACAAATGCTCCTTTAAAACATTGTTTTCAGCACTTTCAATGACTTAACCTGTGATTGGTAATCAACCCACCCAGCAAGAATGTGTAAAGACACTTTCTTCTCTTGTATGAAAGCTAGGAGAGCAGTATGTATTACTCACCTTTAGTTTTCAGATACTTTTATTATATGTGATGTCCTGTTTGGTACCATTTTAGGAAGTTCACTTAGGGTCTCTAGGGCAGAACCATCCAACCAGGAGAGTTGATCCAAGTGAAGTCGGTAACTATTTCAGATTGGGCTTTAATTCCTTGTCACCAATGTCCATGCCACTTTAGTCGGTCTGGTTATTCTCTTCCCCAACAGGGAAATCAGAAGCAAAGGGAGATGAGGAACTTCATATTCCCTTTTCCATCATAAATTCTATAGCATTAGGCTCAGAAAGCAGGCCTGCCCCTTTTTGATCATCTTCTTGCTTTAACTATCACTTGACAAAAGAAAAGTGTTTCGTACCGCTGTGACAGAGAGAGCTGGCCATCCACCAGCAATTTATCCTTTCCCTGCTGTAGTGGAGGGGTGTATCCAGGAAGAGCTGCCCTGCCGGGAGCACATCCCCTGGCCCCAGATAGAATGTTAGAAGTGATGAGAATCACTCCTAGGCTTGGCCAGGCACGGTGGCTCACGTCTCTAATCCTAGCACTCTGGGAGGCCAAGGCAGGAGGATCCCTTGAGTTTAGGAATTTGAGACCAGCCTGAGCAAAAGCGAGACCTCTGTCTCTACTAAAAATAGAAAAATTAGCCCGGCGTTATAGCAAGCGCTTGTAGTCCCAACTACTTGGGAGGCTGAGGCAGGAGAATGGTTTGAACCCAGGAGTCTGAGGTTACTGAGCTAGACTGATACCAGGGCATTCTAGCCTAGACAACAGAATGGCAACAGAATGTCTTAAAAAAAAAAAAAAGACTCATTTCCGGGCTAAATAACTTAAGATGTGAGTGATCTTCTCTTTCTCTTACCCTATCCCTGCCCCAGTCAGCGGACAGCAGGGGATTCTTAGGCCCTAGAGTAGTGATTTTCGACTGGTGTGCCGTAATAGTATCTCAGATGTTCTTCAAAAATTTTAAAGATCATTCGGCTTGGCGCCCTTAGATCAGTGGTGAGGGCGCTGGCCACATGCACTGAGACTGGCAGGTTCAAACTCAGCCTGGGCCTGCTAAACATCAATGACAATAGCAACAACAACAAAAATAGCCGGGCATTGTGGTGAGCGTCTGTAGTCCCAGCTACTCGGGAGGCTGAAGGCAAGAGAATCACTGAAGCCCAAGATTTTGAGGTTGCTGTGAGGTGTGACACCACAGCATTCTACCAAGGGTGACATAGTGAGGCTCCCCCTCAGAAACCAATTTTTAAAGATCATTAATTACATTATTTTCAAAAGAAGGTCAAAGCATAGTTTTTTTTTACTCTTTTTTTTTTTTTTTTTTTGATCAACATAATTTAAGTGTACTGGGGAAGTTTAACTATAGGTTTAAGTGTGCCATGAAATAAAAAGGTGGAAAAACACTGTCCTGGAGGAAGGTGGAGACACAGGTGGAAAGAGCATGGATCCCTGCATGACCCAGTGGAAGGCCACCTGTTGAGCAAGAACCTTTAAATGAACTGTACGTGAGTGAGGAGTTGGTGTTAATTGTATTATGCCCACCCAGCATAATTGTTGATTTCAGTGGCTAGTGCCTTATTTAATAGAATCATCCTACATATTTTTCAGAAGTTGCAAGCTGCCCAACATCTTCCTTCTAATTCTGAACTACTTCAGTATCTCCGTCCTTGCTTATGTGACCTTTTCATCTTTTGTTATATGTGTCCTGTGAGAACCTTTCTTTTCTGGAAATCCCCTGTACCGTTAGTCTCTTCAGGTATTAACATAGTCTCTTTTGCATCTTCCCTGGGACTGTTTGAAATTATATGGTCCATTTTTACAAGCTCCCAACTCTCTCAATCTTATTTTCGTGACAGTCCCTGGTGTGGAACTGGGCCCCAAACTCCTGAACCATGCACTCAGGTTCTCTTCCCAACGTCCCATGGCTTCTAGGAAACTGTCAGATGGATGATGTGAATTATATCAGAGATTGCATATTGGTTAAGATAGCACGAGATGCTAAATAATCTCCAAGGTGTATAAAACTTATACAAAACAGATGCTTGTCACTCACTTACTTAAAGTCAAAACAAGTTTGCCTAACTGATGACAGGCTTTCCTGCAATGGACATTCAGGGACTCTGTGTCCTTCCACCTTCTAATGGGACCATCTTCAACACCTGTCTTCACCTGCTAGGGAGTCTGGAATGTGTGATCTGGCCATGGGCCCCAGATGCTTAGTCTCTGCCAGAATATGTGAGGTCCCTTGTACTTTGAAAAACACTTTCACAGATATTACCGCCTGTTTTGCTTTTTTTTTGAGACAGAGTCTCACTATGTTGCCCTCGGTAGAGTGCTGAGACATCATAGCTCACAGCAACTTCAAACTCTTGGGCTTAAGAGATTCTCTTGCCTCAGCTTCCCAGGTAGCTGGGACTACAGGCACCCACCACAATGCCTGGCTATTTTGTTGTTGTTGTTGCAGTTGTTTGGGTGGCCTGGGCCAGGTTCCAACCCGCTATCGTCGATGTATGTGGCACAGTAGCCACTGTGCTCTGGGTGCCGAGCCAGCTCCTGTTTTTCTTTATCCAGTGCCTTAGAATATATTTATTAAGGTCCACTGTGTGCTAAAGTGTCTCAGATCTCTGCGAGTGGTCTTCTATGGTATCCTCTTTCTCCGGAAACATTCACAGATGCTTCTCTGATCACGTGATTGTCCCTTCTCAGAGACCCTCTTACTGGCTGGTGAGGCCTTGGGCCTGCTCTGTTACCTACACAGAACTTGAGCTTGACTCGTCTCTTGGGCTAAACAGTTTCAACTCCAAATCACCATGAATTATTATTTCTCCACAGATTTACCCTGTTGCCAGACACTGAACAAACCAAAAAAGGGTTCAAAAAGTAAGCAAGACAGATGCTGTGTTCAAAATAGTTCTATAAGGTAGGCAAGGCACACGTTTGTATTCCCATTATAAAGTTAAGTCCATTGAGACCAAAGGGCTAAACAGCTTGCCGGGAGTGGCGCCGGGAGTAGCACCTGCAGTCACCAGCAGATGAGGGCTAGGGTGTAGGCCTCCTGACTGAGACCAGCCTGTGCATGTGGTGACACAAAATGCCACATATCTGAGTTTGTTTTTATGCTTCCTGCTCCTCTGTGCAAAGTTGTCCAGGTCTGCTGGCTAGACCCAGCAAAGAAACTGAACCTTGGGGAAGAAATGCTTTATACAAAGTTGAAAAGTAAGTCTTGTCCTTGCTACTGTTTTTTTTTATTTTTAATAATTTTATTAAATCATAATTGTGTACATTGGTGCAATCATGGGGCACAATGTGCTTACTTCATATACAATCAGAAATATTTTGATTGTACTGTTAGAGATAGCCTTCATGACATTTTCTTAATCACTATATGAAGACATTGATATTCTACATTTAATAAGTTTCACCAGTACTCTGCTAAGATGCACCATAGGTATGATCCCACTACTTGCCCACCCTCCCCCCATCCTCCCTCCTTCCCTCCCCTCCAAGTCCCTTTTCCCTGTATTCTTGTGCTATAATTAGGTTTTAGCCTTCATAAGAAAGCTATAAATTAGCTTCATACTAGGGCTGAGTACGTTGGATACTTTTCCTTCCATTTGTGAGATATTTTGCTAAGAAGAATATGTTCCAGCTCCATCCATGTAAACACAAAAGAGGTAAAGTCTCCATCTTTCTTTAAGGCTGCATAGTATTCCATGGTATTGAAATAGTGCATCTATCTGTCCTCTTATCAAGGAATGCAGTGAACTATGATCATACCACTGTACTCTGGCCTAGGTAACAGAGCAAGATCCTGTATCAAAAAAAAAAAAAAAGAAAGAAAGAAAGAAAAGATGGTGGCACCTGTGGCTCAAAGGAGTAAGGTGCCAGACCCATATGCTGGAGATGGTGGGTTCAAACCCAGCCCGGGCCAAAAATCGCAAACAAAGAAAAGAAAAAAGGAATGCAATACTCACCTCGGAAATAATTGTGAAGCAAGTGAGTTTTGTTTAGGGTCTTTTCCTAATGCTTATTTCAACATTTTATCTCACTTTCAGGAAACACGTCTTGTAAAGCTTCCCTAGGCCCTTTAATCTAACACCCATTTAATCCCATTTTCTCTGGAATAGAACTCTGACTTATTTTCCGGTCTGTCTTCAAACCTTACTCCTCCTATGTCCAATTTCTCAGAATCAAGATATTCTCTAGCTACTCTCAGTAACCAAGTCGCACCCAAGTAGTAACAACTGAGAACAACTTTTTTTCTATTAAATCATAACTGTGTACATTTATGAGATACAGTGTGCTGATCTGATATACAATGTGAAATACTTACATCAAACTGATTAACAAAACCATCACTTCACTTACTTATTTGTTGTGGTCAGACATTTATACTCTACTCATAACAGATTTGAAATCTACCACTGCATTATGCACAGTAGGTAATGGTCCCACCAACTTAATGAACGAAAGCTTCCTTATAGCTGCATTTTAAACTGTTAGGCTTGAAAATGAGAAGAGAATTTGCCATGCAGTATATTCTCATATACTGAGAACTTGGGGGATTTTACAAGTCATGACATATGAACAAATAGCTTATGTCTAGAGTTGGTCATAACAAGTTGGTGATAACAAGCCAACCCATGAAATGTGAGCTACCAACATGAGTTGTTTGCAAGCATTGAAAAGCACTATAAACTGAGAATGTCATAAATTACCTATGTGTGTTTACTCTAGATGTTCCATAAATTATTTACCATCTGATCCTAAATCCACTCTCCCAGATTGTGTATCCTTTCATATATGTATGGTAGTTCTATAAATAAGAATATTTTGACTTTCAAAAGTCAAACTTGTTCGTTCTTTTCCTTTAAACTTTGGTGTTTTGGATAACTCTTGCAAATTTGCCCTCTCTCCATAAATTAGTGGAAATATTCTCTTGAGTTATCTTCCAGTACTTTTACTTTTTAAATTAATAGTTAAATCTTCAACCTAGGGCCAGGTAGGGTGGCTCACAAGGCCGAGGTCAGTAGATTGCTTGAACTCAGGAGTTAAGAGACCGGCCTGAGCAAAAGTGAGACCCTGTCTCTACTAAAAATAGAAAAACTAGCCCAGTGTTGTGGAGAGGGCCTGTAGTTGCAGCTACTCGGAAGCCTGAAGCAAAAGGACTGCTCAGGCCCAAGAGTTTGAGGTTGCTATGAGCTATGATGCCATGGCACTCTAACCAGGGAGATAGAGCAAGACTGTGCTAAAAAAAAAAAAAAAAAATCTTCAATTCATCTGGAATTTACTGTGACTATGGCATGAACTGAGGATTTAACTTTAATTTTTCACAACTGGTAGCCAATTGTCCTAGCACCATTAATTTAAAAAGCTAACCCTTTGGTCCAAATTGCTATCTATAGGCTATAGCTTAAAATTAAAATTAAAATGCAAGAGAACCTTCATAGTGGACCACCTTCCTACATTGACCACTCCCTCAAGTTGACCTAATCTTTATAGATGGAACACTCACCACATGTACATACCCACACAGTAGACCTAGCTCCTTATATTGACCACCTCCATATTTTGACCAATTGGTTATAGGCCCTTGGATGGTCAACTTGCAGAGGTTCTACTGTATATCTATCTGATAGACTACTACATAGCTTTTTAAAAGAATGAAGTGGTTCTCTGTGTAATATAATGCCAACAATATATAGGGTTGACTTGTTAACAGTGCAAATTGTAGAATATATGTATATTATGACCCTATTTAAAAATAAACTCTCTCTCAACATACTATACATAGTATAAACATTTGTATAAATACTGGAAAAATTCTAATGGCATACAAAGCAAACTATTAATGGCTATATCTAATTGGGCATGGAGAAGGGTCTCTTTTTTACAGCTACTGATACTTAACATAATTTTAAAAACTTATTTGTAGTAAGCATAGACATATTTTATATTGCAAATCCAATCTTGCAAATAGAAATAATTCCTTGATGTTAACCAATAGTATAATCAAAATATACCTTACAAATGACTGAATTCATAGGAAAATTACTTGATAAGAAGCTCTTCTCTCTTTCTTCCTCTGTTGGACTGTGACATGCACAAGAAATTAAGCTTGATTGAATTTAGCTTCAGAGATTTTGCTGTTGTTACAGAAGTTAGCCTACTGCAACTAATACAAGCCCCAGTCATTTTTCACTTACCTTACAACTACTTAGGAAGATGAGATATGCATATATGAAAAGTTAAAAGATCAAAGAAACATGTGTGTACAACATCCCTGATAGTAAGGATTAATTATAGAAATGCCGTTAAGAAGAAATCCCCAGAAGATTTTGATAAGATGGAGCTGGGCAAGTTTTGATGACATTAAGAGGAAATATGGAGGAAGAATGTGAGTAAAGTGGAAAATCAGGAAAATAAACATACGAAATGGGCTTCACTGGCTAGAATCGTTTTACTAAGAAGTAGTAAAGTTAATACTGAAAGTGTAGGTTAGAACCCAATTATAGAGAAGCCTCAATATCAGCCCAAGGGTGTTGAACTTTGTTGTGAAGAACCAGATTGATATTATATTATTTCTCATGCCAATGCCAATTGCTAGAGAAGGCTACTAGTCTCAACTAGCTTGAGAAAGAGTCTCAAGTTATATCAGCAAGAAATAAATTCATGTTCAATTAACATCTGACACCAGCTAATGAGGGAGATACTGTTCGGTAATGGACATGGGCTCACTCTACTATAGGCAAGGATGTTGTTGGGATGTGGAAAAATAGGAAGATCTGACTATTTTTGAAAGATAAATCTAACCTTATGTTGGTGAGACAAGGAAGAGAGCTTTGTGATGCCTGAGGGAAAGGAGGAATCAAAGAGAACCCTGAGGTTTTGAGCCTTTACTCTTGGAATATTGTTACCATTTTCAAAAAGGTATAATTTAGAAGAAAGGGTTGCTATAGAAATGCCTTATAAAAAGTTTAAAATACAGCACAGAAAATGCTGAATAAAGAAAAATGGAAGCTCTTTTTTCCTTTCCTCTTCAGGGAGGCATGTTGCTGGAACAACAAAAAAAAAAATTCATGACCTAATTATAAATCATCCCAAATCAACATGACTGAGTTCCAAGAAGAATATGGCTTAGCAACCACTGGGTAGAATAAAATGAAAGATTGTATGTTTTCTATCTCAAAAAAAAGTGATGCTTTTAAAAATAACAATTTTGCAACACAATAATATTTGGTTATTATCCTGTTACAAAATTATAAATAAACTATTTTATAACTTTTAAAGGTCCTATTACTAAGAAATATAAATTAACTTGCTTTCAACCAAACTGATATTTTTAATTACATTGCAAGTTTTCCTTTGCAGGAAAAATTTTTCTGGAAAAATTTGCCTGTAATTAAGCCATATATGTACATGGTGCAGACTACAGTGTTTCCCCAATTGCTTGTTTGAGCTTCATAACTTTCTAGTGAGGGCATAAGGCTGGGATTATAACCTCCAGGACACAGATGGATTCAAATTCTACCAAGAGAAATGATCTAGTTTGCCTAAAGCCTACCCCACACAGCAAACTTAGTGATGGAATTGGAATAAGAATTGAGGTCTCCTAATTTCAAGTCTGGTGTTGTGTGTGTGTGTGGAGAGAGAGAGAGAGGAGAGGAAGGAGAAGGAGAGAGAGACAACAGGGAGAGATGGAGAGGGAGAGAGAGAGAGGACATTACGGATCTTCTGCCACATTGAAATATTTGGTTTCATATTGGCCTTTTAAAATATTATATATTCTTTTTTTTTTTTTTTTTTACAAAGAGTCCATTAGTCGGTTGCCTACTTTTTCTATTAAATCGTGTTTACTTGCCTTAAATAGAACAAGGTTATGCCCTTTATGAAAGTTTGAGGTATAGCCCATAACACCCTCAAAAAAGATTTATGATCTCACACAATATTTTACTGTTGTCATTAAAAACAAGTGGTGAGATAAAGTAGTTTCAATTACACAATGAAAGGGTTGCCCTATTTCAAAGGCAGCCTGAATTCAAAATGCTTGAAATAATTGAGTTACTGTTTTCTGTTCCAAAATATCTAACACTATGAGAAGAATGAATTTTCTGTTTCTTTTATTATTTATAGTGAATAAATACTGCATATGCTGGAAAAATAAAAATTCACCTCAAAGTGGATTTTTTATATTTTTTCACAACACCATGGCTCTCTCTGTGGCTAAGTTGCACATTTGGGAATCTCCAAAAGCTATTGAATTTTCTACAGGTTTTTAAGTAGTGTATTTTCCTCAAATCACAGGATAAGGTGTATTTAGAACCTCTTGTGCTTTACCTGACAGGATATGACCCAGGGTGAAGGATAGAGAAGCTGACTGAAATTATACACCTCTGAGACCTCCTGGAGATTGACACCTATGTTCAGATTTGTTTACCGTCAATTCTTTGAGAAAGAAAATGTTTCCATTTTACACCAAGGATAGAAATGTCATCTGAAAGGGCAAGGATCATTTTCTATATGCCTTTTGGGAAATTTTGTAGCCTCTAATATAGCCCTAAACATACACCAACCATTCAAGTACATATTTCACTTCCATGAAAATAATACAAGAGGAGTTCCAGGGTAGTAGCATATTCCATTGGGTATCAGTGCAACTGCGTGGGGATGGTAGATTGCTGGCAGAAATGGCCCCAATGCTCAGCTCCCTACTCTATTCACACCCTTTGCAAATGTGCTGTAGAAGCTCCTTTGATCCAAAGGTTGTATATTCCCTACTTTTTGAATCTGGACTTCCCCTGTAACTTGATTTAGTAAACAGAACATGGCAGAGGTAACAGTGTGCCACTTCTGAGCTTGAGCCTTGCGCTCTTGGAACCAGCCGCCATATGAGTAAGCCCTGGCTAGTCTCATGGAGATGAGAGACTTCCTGGAGCACAGATAAGTTGTCCCAGCTAAGGTCATCTCAGGCCAGCCAGCACATGCTGATCCAACAGCTAACCACATACCCACGAGCAAACTCAGTTGTGATCAGTCCAAATTTCTGATCCACCAAATCATGAGTTAAATAAACAGCTATTATTTTAAGATCCTAAATTTGGGGTGTTTTATGACATAGTAAAAGCTAATTAATACCTTAGAAAAAGGCTGCATAGGAGGAATGCCATATTCCTATCCTCTTCTTTCAAGAGTTTCACACTTCTAGAAAGTTCCTACAGGTGGAACATCTACTCCTCTTTTTACCCATTACTCAATCCTTCCCAAAAGAACAGGCATAGTGAGCCTGATTAATGGAAGCCTGAAAATTATTATGCTACGTTTTATAGCATTGGGATTAAAAAGGTTAAAGATGGCTGGCCTGCTCTCTTGCTCTCACCAAGTTGTTTGCAAGTGGAAGAATCCTTCCTCCTCCTTCTTTGCTCCCTAATTTCTTTTGCTCCCCAATTCTTTTCTGATTCCCTTATCCACACAGCAGGGTCCACTATTGTCAAACACTGATCTGTCGTCTCTAGTGTATGGAGAAGGCCTTTAGTCCTTTACAATGACCCCTAAAATTGCCTTAGAGAACCATAACTCCTCATAAGCAAGTCCGGATTCATGATGGAAGTAGGAGTGACTCTTAAACTTGAGGTTCAAGCTACATTTTCCAAAACAGATCAACAGTTGGATACCTTTGTGCCCATTCTCACAACATAAACCTAAGAGGAAAAGAGATGGAGCTTTGCTGTGCCGCTTCAACAATTTCCAATAGCTGAAAATATTGACCTGAGAGTCTTAAATGTATAATGAAATGGAGTTTATCCCTTAGATTTTCTACATTCTAATGCTACTATCTTTCATATCAGGTTTCATGGGATTCTTATGACTAGACTAAAACCCCAATTCTTTTTACTCAATTTTCCTATAAAATGTCTAGGGAAGAACCACACATAAACTTCCAGTCACTCTATTTTGGTCCCTTTTTATATAAAGATGAGAAGATACTTTGATCAAACAACAGCAGGTCTTCGTTTCCAACTGTCAGGTTTTCTGCTCCTGGTAGTAAAAGTGGATTTTTTTCCAGAAAGAAAACAACATATAAAATTAGATAGTAGATAGAAACCAAATTTAGCATGTTAAAAATGTTTGAATTTACATGTCACATACACAAAAGTTCTTTGGAAAGTGTTTCAGCAATAAAAAAATGACATTTTACATATTTTCATTTCACCTTCCAAAAAGCTTAAGATGTAAGGAAATGTGACAAAAACTTTGTGAAATAATTGAGATCAATATCAGGGGATAAATAGCCTAGGTTACCACCCCATCTTCAATTCAAAGCTCAATATTTTCTACATCCCAGGAGATCCTATTCTTGGTATTTGTCACCTCTGTGTATATGAAATTCAAGCAGAATCACCATCACAACTCCTTTTTAGGAAAGTATTTGCATTTGCAAAGCCAGCCCAAACATATCTATTTCTATACATCAATTCAATTTCTTTAATGTTGACAAGGTTTCTATCTCTTCCTGAGTCAGTTTTTGTAAACATTATTTTATGAATATGTAAAAGTTAGTTTTTCCTAATATACAAATTTATTGACACAAAATAGTTTAGGTATGCTTGTATTACTTCATCTTGATGTCTGTAATTATGACTTCTTTTTCATTCCTAATGCAATGAATTTATACTTCTCTCTTATTTATGTATTTTTATAGGTCAATCTTGATTGAAATTTGTCTATTTTGTTGAATTTTTTAAAGAACTTTGGACATTTTTGTTCATTACTATTATAGGTTTGTTTTCTCTTTTATTAAATTATGCAATTATCCAGAGGTCATTTCTCCACTCTGTTGACTATTTTGTTAGTTTTTCAAAATATTTAAGTTTGATTTAATCCCATTTCTTTATTTTTAGTAATACTTTTGTTGCCTATATTTCTAGGATTATGTCCAAAAGCCACTGCCCAGATCAATGTCATAAAGCTTTTCCCCTATTTTCTCCTAGTAGTTTTATGACTTCAGGTCTTACGATTAGTCCTTAATCCATTTGTAGTTTATTTTTATTTATGAGATGAGGGACTAATTTTATTCTTGTACATGTAGATATTCAATTTAGTCAGCACCATTTATTGAAGAGATTGCCCATTCCTCAGTATATGTTCTTCACATCTTTCTCCAAAAACAATTGACTATAAGTGTGTGGATTGATTGATTTATTCTGTTCCATTGTTCTCTGTTCTCAAGCTGTCACCCTGGGTAGAGTGCTGTGGCATCCTAGCTCATAGCAACCTCCAACTCCTGGGCTCAAGAAATCCTCTTGCCTCACTTTTTCTATTTTTAGTAGAAACGGGGTTTCACTCTTGCTCAGGCTGGTCTCGAACCTGTGAGCTTAAACTATCTACCCACCTCAGCCTCCCAGAGTGCTAGGATTACAGGCAAGAGTCACCAAGCCCAGCTCTATAGTTCTGTACTCTTAAGATAGATGCTTAGCCTTCTTTTTCTAATACAGGCACTATGGCTATAAATTTCCTTCTAAATATCTATTCATCTGGATTCCACATGTTTTGATGTATTTCATTTTTATTTTAATTCATTTCTAAGTGTTTAATTTAATTCCTAATTGTTTTTGACCTATAATTACTTAGAGTATTTAAAATATGAAATATAAAGAGGTTATTTTAATTATCTTTGTTATTCTTAACTTAATGGCACTGTGGTCAGGCTTTCTTTATGGATTAATGGGTGGTCATATTTTGTTTAAATTAGTTCCTGCAGAACTATATAGTCTTAAATTGTTTAGTCTTAAGATTTTAGATATGTCTATTAGATCAAGACTTAATTCTGATGTTAAAATCTTCTTTAAAGTTACCAGTTTTTGCATGCTTGATCTACCTATTACTAAGAGTTGTATTTGTCAATCTGTCAAATTTTCATTGCTTTGCTATCACCTTTCATTTTTTTTGAGGCCATGTTATTACATATAAATTAAGGCCTTTTTACATTTTCCTAGAGAATTGAATATTTTATCTTTATGTAATGATCTACTTCACTCTGATGGTTTCATTGTTTCAAACTCTTTGATGTTTGATCTTAATATATGTACTGTAAAATTACTTTGGTTGATATTTGTTTTATGATATCTCAGGTAGTAAATATCTACTATGAAAATGAAGCAGGGAATGGGTACTGAGAAGTATAGAAAGGTGCTCTGGGAGGCTTCCTGCTAACATGAGTTTTGAGGAGAGAGCTGAATGAAGTTAAGTATAAAAACCATGTATATATCAGGCAGGAAAGGGTTTCAGGTAGTGGGAACAGCATCAGCAAATGGTAGAGGACCCATGGTGTGCTTACAGACCAGCAAAGAGGCCAGCATGGCTGTGGAGGAATGAGCAAGGTAATGCACGTTCTAGATGAAATAAGAAAGGAGATGGAAGGCTCTGGCACAGTTGCTCAACCTATAATCCTAGCACTCTGGAAGGTCAAGGTAGCAGACAGCTTGAGCTCAGGAGTTCAAGACCAGCCTGAGTAAGAGTGAGAACTTATCTCTACCCAAAACAGAAAAAACTAGCAGGGCATGGTGGTGGCTGCCTATAGTCAACTACTCAGAAGCTGAGGCAGGAGGATCACTTGAGCCCAGGAGTTTGAGGCTGCAGTGAGCTAATCCAATTCAATGGCACTCTATCCAGGACAACAAAATGAGATCTTGTCTCAAAAAATAAAAAAAGGAAAGGTAATGGGGCTACATAATATAAGAATTTCTAGGCTACAGAATGATTTGAGAATTTGTTCTTAATGAATAAGAGAGGAAGCTATTGGAGGGTTCTGAGCAGAGAACACACATGACCTGATTTACATTTTAGCACCATCTACGTGACTGTCATGTCCACAAAGGATTATGGGGCCAGAGTAGGGCATTAGTGAAAAGTAGAAGCAGAGAAACTACTTAGGAAACTTGAAATAATTCAAATGTCAAGATAATGGTAGTTTAGACCAGCACAGCAGCAGTGGAAAAGGTGAGGAATAGTCTAACTTGGTGTATATGTGTATTTTGAAAGTTAGAACTGCCTGGGCTTGCTGATAGATTGATATGGAGTATGAAAGGGAAGAATCAAGAATGAGTCCTAATGCTTGATATGAGCAATGAACACTTGGGTTTGACATCCATTAAAATGAGGATAACAGTAAGAGGAGTTGCTTTCCATAGGGCAAATTGAAACTTTGTTTTATAACGTGCCAAATTTAAAATGTTTATTAGTTATACAAGTGGTTGGTGCTAGAGTTCAGTCTAGAGATACAGGCTAAAGGTAGAAACTTGACAGTCACCAATGAAGAGATAATCTTTGAAACTGTGAAGTGTGATGAGAGCACCTAGGAGGAGGGAGTAAAGATGGAAAAAAGAAGAGATCTAAGGTGGGAGCCCTGAGGCACTCCAATGTTGAAAAGTGGGAAGATAAAAAGAACACAAAGGAAAGCGAGAGAGAGCCATGTCCTGAAGGGCAAGGAGAGAGAATGATTTAAGAAGGAGAAACGCCATTGCATCTGAACTAAGATGATAGGTCAAGTCAGATGAGAACCAAGAATGTTTCAATCTCAGGCTGGTAAAGTGACAGTGACAGTCACTTGGGGAACTTCAACAAAATCATTTCAGAGGAGTGGTTACGGATGGATGCCATGTTGGAGGTGTGGTCAAGAGAGAATGAGGATAGAAAAGAGAGATAGGAAACAGAAAACGCAAATATTTTGGAACAGGAAATAGAAAAATGGGGAGGGGTTATATCTAGGAAGGGAGGGATCAAAGCAGATGTGGTTTCTTTTCATTTTTTTTAAAGTTGAAAAATATTATCGCATGTTATTTTGCCACTGGTAATGATGGCAAAAATGATTGTGCAAAAAGAAAGATGGCAATTTCAGGAGTAAAGACAATCTATTCCAGAGGTCAAACTTTTTCTGTTAAATTAAATATTTTAGGCTTTCTGGGCCATTTTGACCAACTCTGTCATTAGAGCCCACTAAAGCAGCCATAGACAATGCAAAAACAAACAAGAGTGGCTATGTTCCAATACCACTTTATCTTCAAAAACAGTAAGCTGGCTAGATTTGGCAGTACTTTCCAAAACCCTGCTCTATTCAATAAGTATTTTCTCAATTGGAATAAAATTCATTTGAACAAAATGGAAAATTGTATACTGTATAATAATATCACTAAATGGAACTGAATCTGTTTTATTGTTAGATTCTCCATTAACAAGTTGATTGTTGTCACACCCTTCAGGAGGTTCCTAGGTCCAGATCACATTATTCTCTACTTAATCTCATCCTATTTCATTCTCATCAGTACTTAGTATAAAGGAAAACATGCTTAAGATTACATAGAAGGAGAACTTTATTTTTTGACAATAGAAATCTAAAGACGTTGATTAGTCAGGCTACCAGGCCTGAAACTGACTTTGTAGAAGAAAAATTACAATAAAAATAAACTAATATAATTGAAGTAGATTTTACATATAGGAAGTCTCGCATTTGCAGCAGCATGGATGGAACTGGAGACCATTGTGTTAAGTGGAATAGCCTAGGGACAGAAAGACAAATATTACATGTTCTCATTCATATGCAGTAACTAACAAACAGTGAATTTCATGAAAATGGAGACTGGATTGATAGTTACCAGAGGTAACATGGGGAGGGGGGGACGAAGAGGAACAGCAACAAGAAATAAAAAAAAAACAGGAGAGAGAATTATCACCGTGTGGAAAGTTATACAATATTTTAGGCACTGCATTCTAAGGAGAGGGGGGAGGCAAATCTGATTAGTTAGAGTTCATTCGGGGTGAGTGAACTAGAATGGTAAGAGCTCAGAAAACTATTTTATATGAGAAATATTTGAAATATCAGAAGACAGAAAAGAGAACATTAAATATAGGCATAAGGAAAGTCTTCAAATACTTATAGGACTAGTATATGAAAGGGAAATTAGGTAGCCATTGGTTATAGGATAGCTCATTTCTGAATAGTGTAGGGAAGATTTTTCTAATGGTTAATCAGAATTGTCTACACATGTTTTAAACTGAGTTGGTAAGCTCTCTAAAAGTAACTAAGCAGAAAGTAGAGATAAAAGGAGATAGTAAAGGGACATAGTTTTACTCTTAACCTATATGCCTTGATTTTTCTCACCAGTGAAATAGAAATTATCTTACTTCTTAGAGAATTTGCTAATAAATTTCCATGGGCCTCTTTCATTTTTTTAGAGAACTCTAGAAAAGTTAAGATAGATTTAGGCCACACTTGGGAAGGAACTGAACCATGGAAAAGAGAACATCCATCATTCCATTTTTGTTTGTTTGTTTGTTATTAAAGAAGCTGTCCGGAGGGACGAGGGAGGAAGGGATGAGTAAATTCACACCTATTGGGTACAGTGCACATTGTCTGGATTGGGGGCACACTTATAACCTTGACTCAATTTTTACAAAGAGAAAGTATATAAACAAAACATGTATATTTGAAATTAATACAGAAAGAAAAAAGAAGCTCTCTCATCATGACACTATTCTGTCTGTTTTATACATCTTTCTGGAATACTCCACAGGCTCTGCCTGGGCTGTCAGCCGTAGGGTTCAGCAATGCAATCACCAAGCCATCGTTTTTCCAACTCATTAGACCATATTATTAGAGCTGTTGCCACTACAGCCCTTCTGGCTCAAGGCATAAATATGCCAGAGCCTACGTCTGAGAACTTAGAGCTTACCCTTGTTTTCTTTCATTTTATTTTTAATTTTACTCACCAACACAGTTAAGGAGAACATTCTCTCAAGCCGTATTATGAGCCTTTTGCCCCTATATGTTTTTGCTTACCAGGCTATTTCTGGGAGAAGTAGGAGAAGCATCTTCTCGATCGAGAAGATGCTTCTCCATTACAAGAAATGGCAAGTCATGCATTGCTGGTAGCCTGAGGTGGCTCTGAAATGATCTGTCAAGCACGCAGAACGCCCGGCTTTGCCTGTCTCAACATCACAGGAAAGCAATACTCCAGTAGATCTTGTTTGGCATTTTCCTGTTCCAGATGCCTGTCTGACCATTTTATTTTACTGATGAATTTTAAAACAAGATGCAATTATAAGGGCTGACTGTTTCTTGAGAGGCCTTTCTTAAATGTGCATTTCTCACCGTTATTTGCTTTACCCCTGGAACCACACAGGCTAAAAATCTAATTACATTTGTTGACATTCCTCTGACCACTTATTTTTCAGGTGCACAATTATAAAACTCTACTGGCAACACAATCATAACTAACAATCGTATAACATTTTGTCATTGGTAAAGTGCTTTTAGGTATAACATCTCATGAAAAATGCCTGAGGTAGAAACTTACTCAATAAATGTTATCAAAAAAGCATTTGTTAGAAGCCCCCCCAGAGGAAATAGTTGAGGGTTGAGGGCATTTTAGGGGCAAGGTAATGAGATGAGCTCTGTACTGCCCATCACAATAATTCACACTAAGCAACCTCTAAAAGACAAATGCAACTAGACTTTTTCTGAGTAAATATTAGCTTTTATTTTATGTGTATCAGACATATACCCCAGCTATATAAGCTTCCTAGGGCTGTGATAACACAGCGTTGCAAACTAGGTAGTAGAAATTTATTATCTCACAGTTCTGGATGCCAGAAATAAAAAAAAAATAATAAGGTGTTCAAAGGTTGATTCCTTCCAGGGGCTCCGAAGGCGAGCCTACGCCATGCTTCTCCTAGCTTCTGGTGGTTGCCAGAAATCTTTAGCATTCCTTGGCTTATAGATTAATCACTCCAATCTCTGTCTCTGCCTTTACGTGGTATTCTCTCCTACGTCTCTGGGTATGTGTTTCAAATTAGGGTCCACTATAACAGAGTATGGCCTTATTTTAACTGAATTAAATAGGCAAAGACTCTTATTTCATAATTTCTTTATTTCCTAATAAGGTCTCATTCACAGATATCCTGGTTTAGCCCTTCAACATGTCTATAGTAAGCACCAGCCTTACCAACCAATGACAGTAAACTTAGATCTCTTCATATATTCTAAGTGTTATAATCCCTGCTCAACACAGACCTACTTAAGAGTCCTAGCAATCTTTTGTAGGCTGAAAAATAAAATATCCCTTTTATTTCTACTCTGGCCTTCCTATATTGTTGCCATATGGCTACCCTGGGCACTAATGATCTTGATCTTTGTGAGATCATCACTCTGTTTCACACAGCTGCACGTGCTGTGACTGCTACTAATTCCCATTCTAACCTCAGGTTTGGAGATACTGCTGATGGGGCTGGAACTCAGACACCCCCACTAGAGACTGGAGGTTTGAAAATTTCTGCCTGGCTATACCCATGTTTCCATGTTGCCACTACTGCTACCTTTGCCTTCAGTGACAAATCAAGGAAAAGGGTTAACCAACCAGTCTTTCTGTATCCACTGGATTTACAGTACCAAAATCATATTGATCATCATTTTAGATTAGCAGCTAAGCCAGTTTAGGGGCCTTTCTATACCAGGAAAATAGCCCATCTTCTTTCCTGTCCTATGAGAAACCTCTTTCCAAGGACCAAAGGCTATGAACCTCCATTGCCCTCCAGGAAGAAGGATACCACCCTTCATTAGGATGTGAACTTCTTTCATGGTCTCAACTATCAGAAATGATCTGCTACTTTGTGACTGAGACTGCTAGTTGATGGAGCAATGATATATTCTTCCCCTTTTCCTTGGTAGCAGAACCATTATTTTGTTAGGTGTGGTGATGATTCCAGCAATAAAATATTTGTCTATGCTTCCATTGCAGATAAAAGTGGCCTATGAGAAATAAACACAAGTCCTTCAGCAGGACTTTGGGAAATCTCTTCATAGAGGCCTAACTCACCTGCTTCTTTTTCTTCCACAAAATTTATGGCTTGAGCAGCAGAAGCTATCTTCCCACCATGAGATGACCTTGACAGTAACACCCTCATATGATGGTGTTAAAGAAAAAATAGAAGGAGCCTAAGATATTAGTGATATTGTAGACCCCCAAAGCATCCCTGGATTTCTTTTACATTGCCCTGTTGGTGATATGTGGCAATGTCTGGTGACATTTTTTGTTGGCACAACTTCAAGGGGTATATTATTGGCATCTAGTGGATAAGAGTCAGGGATGAGGCTAAACATTCTATAATACACATAAAAGCTTTCTACAACAAATAATCTCTTCATTCAAAATGTCAATGCTGAGATTGAGAATTTTTGTGTTCAAGAATTAAAAACCTCTATCATTTCAAGTCTATGTCATTGGCAATCAAATACAACTCCTGGTACACATTGGAACAATTCTCAAAATCAAGCTTATTTCATCTCTCTTAATGATGTCAGATGCATAATATCCAAAGTAAATGCTAAACAAAGTGTTTGCACCGTGTGACTCAGGCTTTCTTCATTTAATATTTCCACTATCAGGAGAGACCAATAATTATGAACACTTTATTTTGCTGCCAAGCAAGGCATCATTTACAACATTATTGTTTCACTGCTCCCTGAGTTGGAAGCAATAGGCTTGGTTCCTCAAAAAGTTAAACATAGAATTGCCATACAACCCCACAATTCCACTCCTCGATGTATACTCCAGAAAATTCAATCAAATACTCGTACACGAATGTTTATAACAGCACTCTTCATGGTAGCCAAAGGTGGAAACAACCCAAATGTCCATCAGTGGATAAAGGGATAAACAAAATGTGATATACATATACAATGGGATATTCGGCTATAAAAAGGGATGAAGTATTGACATATGCTATGACATATGACCTCAAAAACATTATGCTAAATGGAAGTCATCAAACACAAAAAGCCACATATTGCATGATTCCATTTGTGTGAAATGTCCAGAATAGCTAAATCCATAGAGATAGAAATCAGGTTATGGATGCTGGGGGGCAGGGAAAATGGGAGGGACCGCTTACTGATTACCAGGCCTTAATGCTTGAGGATGATAAAAATATATTGGAACTACGGAGAGGTGATAGTTGTATCCCATTTTGAATGCATCAAAGTCCACTGAATCGTATACTTCACAATCATTAAAATGATAGTTTTTCTGTTACACATATCTCATCAAAGTTTGCAAAAAGAAGTAAACTAATCCCATTTGTTTCTGGTACAGAAATAGCCATTTAGGACCTACCAGATTTCCTGAGGGACCAGACCCTTTGCCAAGAAATTGGGCTGACAGAAAGAAGTTTCAGAATCACGCCATTTCAACCTGAAACAAGTACAAGGTCTCAGCATCAGTTATCTGTAAGGTTTGGAAATTGGATATGAAGCAATAACTGAGTCTTCCCTAAAGTGCTGATACAAAAAGGGGGAAACAGTGGAGTACAATATCAAAGTCTATTAGCAGCAGGAAATCTGCTGGGAGACTAGGCAAGGACCCCAAGCCAGGTTCAGTATGTCCTTCTACAAGGGTCTTTCAAAATCTCATAGAATTGTGCTGCAGCTAGATGGATACTAAAGTCACCTCAGTCTAAAATATGCCTTCTATCACACTAGTGAAATCCCTTCACATTCCATTGAGCACATGTTTTAGAAATCTATGAATAAGCTAGGTTTGCATGTCAATATATTCGAAACTAGAATTAAATTCACTTTCCAAAGAATCTTTTCCAACTAGGTTCTTGGCAGAACACTTAGTTTGAACTACAGTGAGAAAAATAAATAAAATTTCTAACTTTATGTTATTTATGGATACAGAACCAGGAGTGGAATTTTCATTTCCTTCAATTCTACAAAAATAAAAAAAAATACCTTCACATTGACCTCATAATTTAATAATTGGTTAATGTTTTTCTTGCTTCAGCATGTGAGTTTAACAGAAACAGCTGTTTGTATTTTGACCCTTTCTATGCCTTCATGCAGTGACTGCTTATGGCTACATTTATGCTGAAGTGATTAAGAAGAAAACAATGCTCATTTAAACTTACACATAATTTGGCTTTCAAACTAGCCCATACATATCATGTAATTGAGTAAATATTGATATTACCTATGATTCTTAGAATTTAAGTTTCAATTAGTAATACCAAAAATTATTTATGCATATTTCTAAACTTAAAACAGCATTAGCTTTACCAAACTATATTTTTATGAACTAAAGCTAAATGATTTGCTAATTAGATACTTTAAACAATCAACAAGTCTTTAGAAAGAAGTATGGAGAATCCTCCGAGAAGTCAAATTAGACCCCCCATTTGACCCTGCAATCCCACTACTAGGCACCTACCCAGAAGAAAAAAAATCATTTTATCATAAAGACATTTGCACTGGTTTATGCAGCTCAGTTTACAATGGCCAAGATGTGAAAACAACCTGAATGCCCATCAACTCAGGAATAGATTAAAAAACTGTGGTATACGTATACCATGAATACTATTCAGCCATAAAAAGACAGAGACTTCACATCTTTTATATTAACCTGGATGGAGTTGAAACACATTCTTCTTAGTAAAGTATCACAAAAGTGGAAAAGAAAATATCCAATGTACTCAGTGCTAATATGAAGCCAGTAGATGATCTAATTCATGCCACATAGGAGTAAAACTCAACTCAATTCAGGAGGGGGAATGAGGCAGAGGGGAGGATGGGTTGGGGTGCTTCCACTTAATGGGCACAAAGTAGGGGTGTATGGCACAACTACAAGAGGGAGTCTACCTACAAATTAAAATACTGTGACCTGGTTGGTTGTACCCTCACATTAACCTGAAATTTAAAAAAAAATCAACAAGACAATGTTAAAACTAAATGTAAGGTAGCTCTTACCACCCAACATTTTGAAAATTCCTTCTGCATATCTCATAATTAAATCTGTCAGCACTCAACCACTCACCCCAAATTATTTTGTACCCATCCGCATGCAAGTTATGTAAATCCTGTGAACCCAGATCCATATTTTATAAATTATAATTACAGTTATACAACTGGTCGCCTCGTTTTATGGCTTTTACGGCTCTAGGTTGTTTTAGGGCAGAATGTATGTGTTTCTTCAGTGTTTGACACATCTTTAAGACCAATGCACGAATGGCTGGTAGTTGATAGAGGTAGAAGTTGTGAAACTGATGATATGCCAACAACCAGGGAAGGAAAATGCTATAACAGATTTTGTCAGTGTCCTACCCATATCTCCCCACCCTCACCAGTTCCTAAAAGCCAAATTCCAACATCTATCTGTATTTATTTGCTTCCTCTGGTCTCTAAAGCTCACTCTTTCCATGCATAAAGCAGGGCAGAAATACCAAGGAATTAACACCCCACCAGCGACAACCAATGATTTTCAGGAGTTGGTGTATAAATAACTTGGAGGCATATTCTACCACTATTCTCCTCCTCCTTCTCCCTCTCGCTCTCCCTGTCTCTCACAGAAACATGACTGTCACAAATAAGTCCACATATCCCAGCCTCTCTTGTGGATAAGTATGGCTATCTGGTAAGTTTTCACCAATTAAAGGTGAGCAAAAGAGACATATATGAGTTCCACCTCATTTGTTTCAAAGAAATCACTTGCCATAGAGTTCTTTCATTTCTTCCTTTTTGCAAGTAGGAACATGGATGTTCCAGAGACCCACCTTCAAACATGCAGAAGAGGACCATGTCTTAGAGGACGGAAGATCAATGATTTGGAAGGTCCTTGAATGGCAAAGTACAACAGGAGTGTCGTGAAACTATATTTTATTCTCTTGGTTATAGATCTTTTTCTTTTACCGTAATACAATATTCAAAGAAGGGTAGAAGAAACCATCCACCTACAATGTCATATGTCAGGACATGACACCACTCTAGACTGAATGTTTAAGCAAATTCCACACCTACGCACTGATGAGGCAATCAGCTCGGAGACCCAGATCTCCCACTATTATCACATCTTCACTCTTCAATACTCTTTTCAATTTCATCTCCAACTTTCATGAGCTTTGAAAAATAAAGCACTTTGCAGGAACTTCAGCCACTGAGTACAGATTTTAAGCTTGCCTGAAATCCCCCAGGGAGCTAAGAATGGTAAGAGGACATTAAGGAAATGTACTTCAACATGATCACACACTCATTACGTCAGTTCCACCAAATTAGCCACATGCTACATTGACGTCATCTAAAATGATGTCATTCTCTTCACTGAAAGCCTGCGTCAGAGGGAAAGGCTATATTCATCAGCCAGGGAGGGAAAGGGTGAGACAGTCATAAACACAATTGTTTCCTAACCTAGACCAGGTAACTTTTGGTAGTCCAAAAGAGGAGAGCTGCAAAAGTCAATAAGAAAGGACGCATGAACCATGCCCAGTAGATATGAGCCCTTCTCTAAAGGAAGCATACAAGTTAAAACTGTTTTAGTTAGGAGTAATAGCTTTCAATTTGATAAATCAGGTAATGAACCCTCTTCCACCAGAATAAAACAACCAAACAAGTTGGATGAAACACAGAAATACTTTGGCTGGACGCTGTGGTTCATGCCTGTAATCCCAGCACTTGGGAGGCTGAGGTGAGTGGGTGGCCTGAGCTCACGGGTTCCAAACCAGCCTGAGTCAGAGGGAGACTTCGTCTCAAAAAATAGCTGGGCTTTGTGGCAGGCGCCTGTAGTCCCAGCTACTTGGGAGGCTGAGGCAAGAGAATTGCTTGAGCCCAAGAGTGAGCTATGATGCCAGGGCACTCCACCAAGGGGCAACAAAGTGAGACTCTGTCTCCAAAAAAAAAAAAAGAAAAAAACATAGAAATACTTTTTTGATTTTCAGCTAAAAAGCCTTTTAAAGTTACAGTTACCCATCAGCATCATTCTCTGATCAAACCCGTATCTTCCTATTGTTCCCCTATATTATTAGCTTTAGAAAACATATAAAATGTATTTGCTCACTGAAAATACCAACTATACCAAAATTGGGGCACCCAAACTTAAGCCCAGTAACACCATGCTCTGGATCATTAGATACCCAAGTGTATATTTGTTATTGATTTCAATATTTCACTTATCCAAAGATTTATTTGATTATTCCAAAAGCTTTTTGTGCGACTATTTCTAAATAGTTCTAAACCTTGGACGCACATCAGAGTCACCTAGAGAGATATTTTAAAATTTCAATGCCCAAGTCACACCCTATACTAATTAAGTCAAAATTTCTATAGATGGGTGGTAGCCAAGTCTCAGTATTTTAAAAAATCTTCTCAGGTATTTCCAAAGGCAATGAAGGTTGAGAATCCCTGTATCTCCTGGGCATCCTAACTTTCCTAAATGAGGGCTTTAGACAAGTTCTCCAAGTACTGAGAACTAACTACACAGTCAGTAAGTATTTATAAACTTGTGACTATCTACCAGGTTCCATGTTCAGTGCTGGAAATGCAAGAATGAAAAAGACATCTGAGCAAGATAGAAAGAACAGAGTTTTTCAAACTTTAATGTGTACATGAATCATCTGGGAGTCTTTCTAAAAAGAGGATTCTGATTCAGCAGGTCGAGGGTGGGGCACGAAACTGTAATTCTGGCAAGCTCCCCGGTGAGATGCCAGGGCTGCTGGTCAACTTTGAATAACATGGAGAATTACAACACTACGAAAGTGCAGGGTGCTCTAGTACACCTAAGAATAAATAAAGGGAAAATCCTATGAAATGTGGCCTCCTGCAGTTTTGTCATCTTTAGCCCTTTCTTACACAGAATTTTCTAATCTTTTTTTAAAAAATAGGTACCTGTCCCAGGCCATCTTTGTAGAAGGGTCTATGAATCTTATGCTTTGTTCAACAATAAGCTCATACAAAGTTCCGCAAGGAGTATTTTAGGAAATAACTTGAGTAAATAACATTTGCTAAACCAACATAGATGAAATTCAAAGGAAAAGGCACAAAGACAAGATTTTGAAAAAGGAAAGGCATATCACAGAAACATAGGCTGGAAGGCAACTGGGAGGCCAACCGGCTCATTCTCTTGCTCTCTCTGTGACTTCATAATTCCTACTTCCCTTTTGTCTGAGGAAATGAGAGGTTGGTCATTTGCACTTGAAAGCAACACTTAGAAAGAAAGAAATATGCCTGCAAAACACCCAGCACCTAGACTTTTGCCAAGAAAAAACTTTAAAGTAATTTAAACCTTTTTAAATAGTTCAAACTGTAACATTTCAGTTAAAGTGAGAATTTTTAACAAAGATCTACATATTCATATTGCTTCGTCAACATTATTTGAAAAAAATAAAAAATGTATTCCTTCTCCTTGGGAATCTTTCTCCCTTCTTAATAGTAAAATCAAATGTCCAGTGACTTCTTTAAGTGTCTCAACAGTCCTTTGATCCCATTAGATTCTCCTATGACCAAATATCAGTTACTTTTAAATCCTCCCAGGAAGAATGGAAAGTGATATGTTGACCTAAGTAAGTGAAACTGGGATTCCCTGCATAGTAATTAAATGATTAATAGAATTAGGTTGTCAGTACTGAAAACTAAAATACAGATGGACCATGTGGAAGACAGGTATGTGGAGGGGAGGAGAAAGGACTGAAAAAGATGAAGGCCTTCATAGGAATGAAACTCTCTAAGGTAAAGATTCTCATGGTGTTTGTAGTTGGAAAGTTCTCTTTGATACACACATATCTCCTTGCTACAAGCTAATATTAGATTCTTCCAACTTGACATTTTTTTTAAGAGTTTCCTCACTAACCTGTGCTTTCTATGCCACCAGAGTGAGTTCAAGTGTTATGGGCAATGGAACATGGCGGAAAGTGAGTAGTCTCTGGTTCTAATTCTAGCTCTATGACTTCCTAGATGTGTGCGATTTGCAACTTGAGCAAATTATTTAAGTTCTAATTCTCTGAGCTTCAGTTTCCCTCTCTGTAAATTGGAGATAAAAATATAAATATGACAGGATTATTATAAGAACAACTCTAAAGTGTTTGACACAAAGTTTCTTTAGAATTGTTTTTACTATTTTCTAAGAAAGATCATAATTAAGCTCATTAAAAGCAAACTTTGTTTTGTCTTTGTAATCCCCTTGGCATCAGATGAGCTTAAGGAATTAATGATGCCAATGACCTGCATTTGTCTAAACATGATCTAATTCTCAGGTCTCTCTTCTCTTGCTGACATGAAATATTTAGGCACTCAAACAAGCAAAACAGGTGGACTCTGGGCCCAGTGCAACGAATAATTAAGTTGTGTTTGATTTACACAGTGCTTATTAACAATGTTAAATTAGTTGATAACATTTGAAAGTCAAAAGATTTAATATAAATGTCAATATTTCTGGCTCTTCTTGAAAAATCAGAGAAACTATCAATACTACCCCATAACCATGCTTGGTACCCATTAGCTGGAGCTGAAAAACAACTACTGACCCATTTAGATAGGATGTGTTTGCTCCAATTTGCCGCTGTCCCTACCTGAACCATTTAAATTCTTTAAATTAGATAAGCATCCCACCACCCAGGCATTTGAGTTTGAGACCTTACTGCTCAGAAATGTACACACACACATACACACAAACAATTAAAAGTGATTAGACAATTAAATCACTTCTTTGAAACTGCAGCCCAATTTCAATTTGAGTTTGGACACACAGGGAAAATTTGCAGACAAATACAACCAGGAATATGTTTTAAGATAAACTAATGAATTCCCAAACAATAGGTAGAAGGACATGAGTACTGTCTTTAATTCGGATTATCCTCCCTCGGCTTGTACCCCTAAACTCCTACCCCTTGTTAGAGTTAAGTTTATTTACAAAAAGAGGGGAATACTAAGAGAATTCAGGATAGGCTGTCAGCCGCTTTGATGACATTAGCCTCAACAGCAACAGGGGCTGACTCCCTTAATATGTATAACAGTACCTTTGCAGCTATCAGGGGCACCTTTGGGGCAGACACAACCCAGAACCATGAGGTGATGACCTCTTTGTGGACACCTCTTTGTGGAAGCTGCATAGCCTTCAGTGAGCCTTGTCAGCAATAACTTTTGACATTTTCTGTGGCCAGTATAAACAAGAAGAAAATGGCAGATGATGGGGCAGAAAAGTCAATGATATGCGTTTGATGCACACAAAAGACACATCCTGAACTTTTTCAGAATTATTTGGGCTGATTATGAGAGCTACATTCCCATTTGTAGGGAGTGGGATCTGTAGCTAGAAATACTGTTGATGCTTATGATCAAAACTCTATGCGTGCCTACAGGACGTGGTACAAAATTAAGAGGCAGTTCAGGAAATGGTATCAGTTGTTCTGAAAACTTGTCAGTTGATAATTACCAATCCGTTTTGTTTTAAAAAAAAAATCACTCCTCATTAAATTAATTTAAATATATTAAGCAGAGAAGTCAGATCTTTAGCGCCTAATGGCCCATCCTAGACTGTCAACACACTGAATGTTTTCCCTTGCTCATCACTGGCAAAAGGTACCACTTGGATTTTGGTCAGGTTCAACAGTAAACACCGTTGGTTTTTCTTCTAGCTCTTAGTTTGTTGTAAAGGAAAAAGAGGGAAAGGTTTGAGTCCCACCGCTTTGTAGGAAATGTTTGTCAGCATTCTTGAGGCTTCCTTCTTTTAAAAAGAGTCCCTTTGGCACAGATGCTCCTGCTTTATTTATTGTGATCAGCACCCAGGGTAATCCTAGGAACAGGAATAGCTAAAGGGTAAAAAACAATTTCACAAGCTGGGTGAATAGCATACAGGAACTCATTGTACTGCTTTTGCAACCTTTCTGTAAATGTAAAACTATTTCAAAATTAAAAGTTTAAAAATCTTTACATGCACTTGCTATTCATCCAAAGTAAGATTTTTGGCAAATGAGAGGCCAAAGGAATCTGTAGGAAAATTAGGAAGTCTTTCCCCAATCAATATTTAGATGGTATATTTTCACTGTCATAAGATTTGTATGTGATTACCATTCTCAATATTGTATTTTAAATTCTATTCCAAATCACTCTTTGAGACACGATCATAAAGCAAACTACCCATGGTTGATTAACAATGACACAACTCTAAACTGTATTCACCTGACTTCTCCTCCTACAGGCAAAAGGAAAGATTTTGTTTCAGAATTTTTGGATAATTCTATTTCTAAAAACCTCATACAGAAGCTTTTTTTTTTTTTTTTCCTTTTTGGATTCTTGGCTGATACCACCAAGTTTGAAAGGAAATGCTTGAGGGGCTTCCATTTGTCTAACCCTGGAGCCAAAGGTGCACTACTCCTTGCAGCAAAATATGCAAATTTCTAATCTAGCGAAGCACAGGGCAAAGCTTAAAATTGAAAGTCAGAAAATACCTAAACTCTGGAAGGAAACTGCTCAGCTATTATATTTTTAAGTAGCTAGTCTAGGAATAGCTCTAAAGATATTCTGAAAATTCTCTTTAGCTTTCCCTCATTCTGCTGAGGATGATGATGACAGACATATTAGAGTCCTTGTAAGTATTAAGACACCAACTATTTCATTAACATATTTCAACTACATTATCTCATTTAATTCTCACAGCAAGCCAATCAAGTAGATAATATTTAATTTTCCTGTTTTATCCATGAAGAAACTGAGTGAGACTTTGCTTCATGATATATATGTGCAGAAATGCCACATGCCCTTACTTTTTGAAATCAAATTAAATGTGGTTCTAAACCCCCACCCAAATAACCAATTTTGGGTTCCACTGAGGCTTACGTAAAGCCAGGAAAGCAAGAGAAGACACAGAAATGTCATCCACTGTGGTGGTATCCATCATTCCCGTTCCTCCTTCTGCTTCAATGGAGTTCTGTCAAGCTCTGGCCCTCAGCCAGCTGTTGGTCACCCAGGCTCACAGCGATTCTCTTTACTGACCATGAGCTCCTCGAGCAGTGATTTTCACGGGCACACTGGTGTGTGGTGAGAGAATCCTAGGTGTGCCGTGAAAATTTTTGAACATCATTAATTAAATTATTTTTGAAAGAAGTTCAGAGCACAATAATTATATTCTTTTTTTCACTCTTTTCTTGATCATCGTAATTTAAGTGTTCCATGGAAATTTAACTATAGGTTCAAGTGTGCCATGAGACAAGAAAAAAAAAAAAAGGTTGAAAACCACTGTCCTATAGAGATCTTGGCACATAGCGGCCAGGGTTAGCCAATAAAAATACAGGACACCTGGTTAAATTTGAATTTCAGATGAACAACCAATACTTTCTCAGCATAGGTATGTCCCAGGCAAACATGGAGCAATTATTTGTAACTTATCTGAAATTTAAATTTAACTGGGCAGCCTATATTTTCTCAGGAAGCATTGTCAACAGCCATCAAAATCAAAGTTTGATTTTGATTGCCCTTAGTTTCTAAGTGAAACTAATGCACTTGGTTTCCAGCCACTGCATTTTTGCCACAGCCATTTTCCATCTAAGAGGAACAGATGCAGGAAGGGCCATAAGATTCTGAAAATATCCTGGTTGTATCTGAATACAACCCCACTAGCACTGTTATGAAGTGCTAAAAAAAAAAAAAAAGTGACAGTGGAAGGAAAATTCCTCTGTAGAAGCCTGGTCAAGGGATTAACTCCGTGAGCTTGCAACAGCCACATGGCAGAGAACTCAGGTACACTTGCCTGGACTTGATTTTAGCCCCCTAAGCCCCTCTGCTGGGTAGTTCTCAGACTAAGGACATTCAGGGTCACCTCAGTCCCCTAGGACCTCTCATCTAGAATACACACTTGAGTAATATCCCAGCTGACTATTTCAAGCAATCTCAACTCAAAACAAACAATTTTTTTTTTTGAGACAGAGCCTCAAGCTGTCACCCTGGACAGAGTGCTGTGTCATCACAGCTCACAGCAACCTCCAATTCCTGGGCTC
>CAUYON010179170.1:0-10295 GCA_963573935.1 Arctocebus calabarensis
TTTTTTTTATTGTTTGGGATTCATTGAGGGTACAAAGAATTAGGTTACACTGATTACATTTGTTAGATAAAGTCCCTCTTATGAGGATTTTTTTTTTTTTAACATAAAAGATGTCTTTCCTATTAGGCTTGAGGACACTCCTCAGGAATATTGTATTTTTTTTTTTCTCACTAAGTCAACCCATTGAAGTTTAAACTTCTCTAATATTTCCATGGATAACAATATGAACATCTCTAATTTTGTGTGAAGAGAAATAAGAGTTAATAAAACGATATTTACATATCAACTTTATCCAAAGTAGGCTTTTAGCAATCATTTAAAAAAATCATAACCCAGACCATCTCTGGAAGACCATCTTCTAATATTAGAAGCAAAGATTGTTTTGTTAATTTTCGATTTCAGAAAAGTATAATGTAAATAACCATGCCCTCTCACTTTGCCTCCAGCTAGGGCCAGTTGCACGAGCATCTCCTGTGCTGGGAAGGCTCATTCTACAGTGTTTCCTAGAACCCCAGAGGAATCCATCCTCCCGGCCTGAGACAGCTTCAGTTGTGTCTGCCCTTACTGCTTTCCACTTCAGTTTTTTCTTTACTTTTGATATCATCTGGGTGGGCATCCTAGAGTTTTCTGGGTTTTGAGGTTTGAGAAAAAAATTTTGATTCCCTTTTTATAACCAGTTAGGCATTAGAGCCCAGCTTCTTATTAAGAAGACAGAGGACCTAAGGGGACAGAGAGTCCTGATTTCCACCTCAGTTTCCCTTTCTGTCCTCTTGCCTCCTGCTTCCCTCCTTTGATCACAATATTCTCCCAACCCAGTTCCTTTTTCTTCCCTAGGCTTCTTTCCAACACTCTTCCTTTCTGAATTTTCTTTCTGAGTTAGGTGTGTCACAGAATAATTGGAGGAGTTGAGTCAAGGTCTTGGTTTTTGCTGCGTGCTGTTACTTGACCTTGCCCGAATTGTCTAACTAATTCAGATCTTAGTTTTCTTGTCTTGAAAGAGAGTGTGTGTGTGTGTCTGTGTGTCGGGGGTCGTTAATGACAGTGGATCTATTTTGTTGAATGAGTTACTGTAAAGATTAGAGGAAATCTGGGAGGGAAAGTGCTTTGTGTATAGAGGCACATGAGTCTGTACCCAGTTCTGGAGTTAGTTGCTGCCTCTTCTTCACCTGTCCTCTCCCCTCAGGCCTCTTCCAGCCTTTTTTACTTTCCTTTTGGTTCTTTCTTCCATTCTTCCACCTTTCCTAACTTTATATATTTTAGCTATTTTTACACCAGGCATTCATGGGTAGCTTTTATCATAACACTATGAAATTGTATGAAAATTTGTGTGTGCTTCAAGCACACAGTTTTCTACGGGGTCTGTGGCTTTTATCAGACTCTTCAGGGGGTATT
Organism: Arctocebus calabarensis; assembly: GCA_963573935.1. Lineage (NCBI taxonomy): Eukaryota > Metazoa > Chordata > Mammalia > Primates > Lorisidae > Arctocebus > Arctocebus calabarensis. The sequence goes on from CAUYON010179170.1 coordinate 1,393, forward strand.
TTTTCATGGACTCCCAAAAGTTATAAAATACTGTGATCTAAATAGTAAAGGCTAGGTTGGTACTGGGAAATTAAACTGTATTTCAGTTCTCTGAGAGGTTTAAAAGCAAAATGCTTCATCTTTCTTTAATTACTCAGTTTGCTATGTGGACTTGCAAACCATTGTGAAACAGTTGGTTCATTTAAATTCATTTAAGGCTCATTTAAATGACCTTGGGAGCTTACCTAATACAAGGCACTAGTGAATAACCTGTGTTGTGGATGTTAGGTAGTACTAGTTTTACTAGTTGGAATTTTGAATCTTGTCCCTGAGATCAGAAGTGTCGGCCAGCTTCTCTATAGAGCTCCTAGGAAGTGGACTTAGTGGAGTGGAACCTTTCATGAACCAGCTTTCCCTAAAAACACCTTGAGCTTAATAGATTATCCTTGACATTCAAAGAAAGTGATTCTCAAAATCACTTGATGCTGTTGATAAAAACCAGCAGTCCTCTGAACTTTCACTGGGAAGAATCTTTGGATTACTTGGGCATCCTTTAGCTTTGATGTCTTGCTAGGCTTTTAGAACTGTGAAGTGGGAGATTGGGAGGGGTAGGTGACATGGAGAAGTAGGTTTTTTTTTTTTTTTGCAATAGCAGAAAGGTGGAAGTAACTCTGGAGCTGACAAGGGTTAAGAGAGTAAGAGAAATGAACGAAGCTCAGGGTAAGAGCAGGCCTCCAGAAGACGACTGACCATTTGAATCTTTGTCTGATTTTTTTCTTGGTACATTTGCATCATAAACACATGAGTCACCTACACAAAGCTGTGTGTATGTGTATGTGCAAATTAGGGAGCCTGTGTTATGAACTTAACCCTGCTTTGAAGGGTTTTATGGCTATGAGCTGGCTATGGTGCCCTTAGAGTCATCGTTTTTCATATGCAAAGTAGAGAGTAGAGTAACACCTGCCCAGCCTTCCTCATAAAAACTTGTGAAGATCCAGGAGATAGTGGCTGTGCCATGAAACAGAAAGCACCCTGGACGGTGGGTCTGTCACATCACGAGGGCATCCGGCACTGCTCAGTGTCAGTTGAAGTTCCTACAACATCTGTAAAATGGGCCCAGCCATTTGAAAGTGAAAAGAAGTATTTTCTAACGTGAATTTATTTCTGGCACATATATTTTCAGCGTTTCTTCCTGCCTTCTAGATGTTTTTTTAGGATCTGTTAATCTAGTGGATATCTGTTAGTATCCAAATAGTCATGTAAGAGTTATGAATATTTTAACTATGTTCCATACGGTCTTTAATGTTATTGTTTAAATAAAGAAGAAAGAAACACATTTCTGTAGCAGAAATTTTGCACACTAATAGTTACAATACTTCTGACTAGGGCAAATCTAGATCACAATTTGGGTAGGGTTTTGTTGTCAGTAGTTAAAAAAATAGAATTAAAAAAAAAAGGAGTTTGTTGCCCTGATTCTCTAGGAGAACATCAGCACATTTAACCAATTGTGTATTTCTTTCATATAGCCTGAAAATAGGTAGCTGTTTCTTTGGTGGGCAGTGCCTACTGGTCTGCAAACAAGGTAAAAATTGCAGGTATGGAAGGGACAGTTCACATGAAGCCAGTGGAAAAGGATGTGTTCACCATATTGTAGATGCCGGGGTTTCCGATTTCTACTTTAGCCAGACTGGTTATGGAGATTTGATGCAGATGAGTTAGGGTTTCTGGAGTGTAAGCAAACTTGGCAGAGATGACTGGAAGTTCAAAGCTACATGGACTAAGGAATGCTGTTACATTACTGAGGGCAAACAGATTAAAAAATTATGAAAATAGGGGAGATTGAAAGGGGAATTGCACCAAACCCATTTAGTAGAGGGAGCATAAGGAATAAGTGGAAGAGACATAAGTATCTTTGAGACAAATAAGAATGATTTTTGAGGTGGGGAAGGTGAGCACAGCAAATGGAGTTTATGCTTTCTGGTCTTAAGGGAGCATGCTGGCAGATGCCTGGAACCAACATAAATTTCCCTAGGGAAGAAAAACTGAAACAAAATGAAGATTGGTTTATAGCAGGTGATCCAAAAATGAGTACAGTTGATGAGAAACACAAGTTCGTGGTCAGTTGGGACCTGCAGGTTTAATTTTAGCAATAAAGTAGCCATACATGTGATGCAATTGTCTAGAATGTTTTGTTGTAGTGGAAAAAAGAAAGAATTCTTTCGGTATGTCTGACTGGCCTGGAAATAAAATTTTTTTTTTTTAATTTGGAGACCGAGTTTTGCTCAGTTGCCTAGGCTAGAGTGCCGTGGCTCCAGCCTAATTTACAGCAACCTCAAACTCCTGGGCTCAAGCGATCCTCCTGCCTCAGCCTCTCAAGTAGCTGGGACTACAGGCAGCTGCCAAGATGTCTGGCTATTTTTTTTCTCTTTTTAGTAGGAATGGGAGTCCTGGGAGGTCTCACTCTTGCTCAGGCCTGTCTTGAACTCCTAAGCTCAAGGGATCCTTCTGCCTCAGCCTCCCAGAGTGCTACAATTATAGGCAGCTGGCCAAACATTGAGATTGAAAGCTAGGAAGGATCTTCACAATAATTTTATAGATAAAGAAACTGAGAATGACCAAAGCTGAAGGTACCTGAGTCAGTGACAAAGTTGGGAGCACTATTCCCATCGCTAAATCAGGGGGAGGACACTGCTGTTAGGGAAACAGAACTATTTTCAGGTTATATGAAAGCAATGCCCACTGGTTTATGTTCGCTGATATTTCAAACACATTTTCTTCCTAGGGAATGGGGACAATAAAGTTTATTTATTTATTTTTTAACCACTCTCACAACAAAATCCTCGTCAGAATTCAAGAGTAGCATGTATTGCTTGTGTCATTTGAAGCCACATTATACATTTGCTCCATGGAACTTCCTGGACTCTGTATCAAACGTGGTCTTTACATCAGCACCTTAGAAGTAAATTAAGAACTGGTGTAAAGGAAGGTCCTATTAGGAACAAAACTGCCACAGGGAGAGGACAGTGTAAGACTTGAGGGTTTGTGTAAGAACTCAGTGGGGTGAAAAATTTTGCAGAAGAGGCTGGACTATTTCATAGGTAAGACAGGAAAGAGTGCACCAGGAATAGTCATTGTCTTCATTATTGTTATCAAGTGATTATATGGCATTTCATCTTCAAAACCCTTGCAAACCTTAACTGTCAAATGCAGTTAAAATCTAAACTGCATGGATAGTCTGAAAAGTAGAGTGTTGAAGTTTGGTGAGACATGGAGGAAATATTTTGGAATTCTTCTTTACTGAAACGTTGCTAGAGTTTGTTCCGTTCTAGAGCAGCCATTTTCCTTATACACACATTTTTTTTAAAAAGCCTTACTATGGGGCGGCGCCTGTGGCTCAGTGAGTAGGGTGCCGGCCCCATACACTGAGAATGGTGAGTTCAAACCCGACCTCAGCCAAACTACAACAAAAAAATAGCAGGGTGTTGCGGCGGGCACCTGTAGTCCCAGCTACTCGGGAGGCTGAGGGAAGAGAATTGCCTAAGCCCAGGAGTTGGAGGTTGCTGTGAGCTGTGTGACACCATGGCACTCTACAGAGGGCGATAAAGGGAGACTCTGCACAAACAAAAAAAAAAAAAAAAAAAAGCCTTACTATGCTATACTTGTTCATATAGCTCTTGACTATGGTGGTATGGTGGTAGATAAAGAAATAGGCACAGTATGATAAATGTTGACTTAAGGCATCAAAGGAAAGCAGCATTTGGCATTTTTTGAGGTTCACCTTCAAATACAATGTTTAAAAACGAATAACTCCCCAATATAAATTACAGTAGACTTTCCCCTCCTTGAGATTATCATGGCGTAAGAGCACGTTTTTGACTTTTTCAAAGATACTGTGTCAATACGATGTTTGCAGTATTTTATTCTTTCTGATGTAATTCTATATATCAAAATTAAAATGTAGGAAAGGAGCAAAAAACCACTTGAGTACTCTCCACCTAAGCATAAACCAGGCTTCACAGTTAGAATCATAAGAGGCATGTTTTATTTTAAAAATTTATTTATTCATTCCTGTATAACCTCCTGCCTCTTAAGGGCTGAATGCTACAATATTCTTCGAGGGCTAGGATTTTTTTCTTTCCGGGTAGCACCTATGTTTTCCGAGCAGTTCAGCAGTGGAAGATATGACACTTTTATTCATGTAATGAGGACCATTAACCAGAAGCCTTTTGTAAGGGTGTAATTTCAAACTTCATTATGGACTAAGGCAGCCACACTACCCGCTACCCAGGAAAATGTGCTTCTGTTGTGACTCTGCAGTTCATCTTACATTTTTAATGGGTCTTGTTAGAATATTTATGAATCAGCATCACCAGTAGAGGACATCTGTCTTTTAAACATGGCTTTGTAAGGGTATTAGCTGACAGTTTCTCTGCCCTCACTTAATTTTTTCCAATTTTTTAAAAATTTAATAATTTTTATTTGGAATATTAAAGGGGTACAAGTGTTTAAGTTAAATGAATGAATTGTATAATGCTGAGGCTAGGGCTTTTAGAGAGCCCGTCATCAGAATAGTCCACACTATGACCTCACTTTAGACTTTGCAATTAGAAAAATAAAAGTTAAAGGTACGCGTTACAGTCTGAAATCATTTCTCATTTAGTCCTTATCACTGTCAAGGTGTGGGAAATATACGTGCTTACATCTTAGGAGTTTAATGTGTTTAAGTCAGGCCTTGTTCTTGCTTAGGTTTGACCTTTCAAAGTTAGAGTTGCTGATAAAAATACGTCACGTTGTAAATTTAGTTCTGCCCATAGTATGTAGTGATTTTGTTCTGAATAGAAAGAAGCGCAGTCTGATTAGGAGTTAGGAGACCTGGGTTTTGCCTCTGATCCTGGGCCCAGCAGTCCAGGTGTGAGTCCTGTGGTAAGGTAGACGCTGCCCGTTGGCCATCTCCTCCTAACCCTGACCCCTGAGTTCTGGACATCTGGATGGGGGGTTACTGACCTCCATCTGTCACATGATACATGAAAAGGCTCATAAGTGTAGGTCTGGCCACAGAAGTGTATGTGCACCCACACATACACATGTGTGCGCAGACGTGTATCCACATGAGATTTTCAAATAGGAGTATTTGTTTCAGAGAATGAGTAATAATTGTGACCTCAGTAGTACATTTTATCATATTTTTTTCAGATATTTCCCACATGAAGGTCCATAGCAGTATATATGTAATTTCAATTTACTCTACCTGTCATGAGAGCGGGTACTATGTTCTTAAAATCTGTGAAAAACACGATGACTGCTTCCTGTTAGTCTACAAATAATAGGCTATTAGAAAGGAAAAACTTAGTGAGGAAATGTATATACTTCAAAGGCTCGGAGTACGTTACAGATAATTTTTTACTTAGCACAATTCCCCTTTAATCGAGAGAGACTTCAATAGTTTCTTCCTCATAAGGTGCAGTTCTTCTAACTTGAATTTACTCTAGCTTATTGCTAAGTTTTATGTGAAATGAGTCTTTGTTACCCATTGCTAATTTGGAACTTATAAGCCGACCCAGACATCCACCTCACCTCCTGTAGTAAGTGCTGTAACAGAGGAACCCAACGATGTCGGTTCAGGGACAGAAATGGCTCCAAAGGGTCTGCAGTGCTCACTTGTGTCATGACCCAGTCATGCGTGGACACCGTCAGGACTGGGCTGAGTCCCTAGCAGTTCCCTCTGTTCTCCACACCCTAGGAGCCAAACACGAGAGCGGCTTCCTAAAGAGCTTCATAAATTAATAAGCTCAACTATTCAAATAACAGGTGTTTCATTTGTGGGAGGAACACTCCCGCTGCGCGGCATCACTGCGGTCGGTTGTTGGAGACAGTCTTGACATGCGAAGTCCTGCGTCTCCTCCTCCCCCTCGCTCTGCGCCTGGTTATTAAAAAGACCTGCCAGCTGAGTGTGGTCTGTGCATGGGCTTATTAGGTCTAGACAGTGCTTCAACATTTGGAGTTGGTCGTAATACTTGAAACTTGGGAGAGTTCATTTCAGAAGTGTAGATTTAGGGCTTATCTTTTTTTTTTTTTTTTCTTTTTTAAATGAGAAGATTTGGTAAGGCTGCCCGTGATCTCACGTGGCAATGCCTATGCTCCCCAGTCCTTCCTGTTTCCATTTCTCTGCTTCACAGGGGCCACATTGCGTGTCCCGCCCTCATTCCCTCCAGAACACGTGAGTGGCCACACGGTCAGAACAGTGTGTGCTCGCTCCTCTATCCATGCATTTTGCCCCCTTATTTAACTTTTTGTACTAGTTTTCTGTCTTAAAAAATGGGAGTTGTTTCTGGTACCTCTTGTTGATAACAACTTTGACAATTAGTGTGTATTATTAAGGGCATTTTATTTATTGCTACTTTTTACTAGCACATTTTAAAAAATGATTTTGTTTCATACATTAAGATCGGCACTGTAGGAGATGCTGTTGTTTCTTTAGCCAAAACTTTAAACATATTTTGTATTTGCCATGTGTCTTTTTCCTATAACTTTTTAAGTCAGAAGTCCAAACGTAACTTACATGTACATATTTAATATGAATTTTATAACATGTCCTTATATACACACTTAACTATTTAACATAGTATTAATCCAGTACTTAACTTTCAATGATTATAATACATTTTCTGTTCCTTCAATAACTTTTATAAGCAAGTTTAGGATCAACCAAAAATAAGGCCCCATGGATGGGGGTGTGAACTTCACATGGATGGTTTTTCTTTTCAGAATACGGCAGGAGAATGATATGGTTGATTCAGCACCTCAGTGGGAAGCTGTATTAAGGAGACAAAAGGAAAAGAATCAAGCAGACCCCAACAACAGGCGATCCAGACACAGATCTCGCTCGTACGTGGACTCTTTTTTTATACCTTGATTCAGAAACGCTGAGTTTTAAGTAGCTTGTGACCACCTGGGTCTTCTAAAGTGGTTTAGTTCAACCGTGATTCTCCTGCTGTTCATCATATTTACTTTCTTACGTTTGTGACATTCACTGACTATATTTGAAGCCGTAGAAATTAGAGCACAGTTATGAAAGCGAGGCTATCAAACCATGTATTTGTTTTGTTTTTATACTGCTTTTAAACAAAAGCATTCATTCAGCTGAAGAAATAGGAATGGTCTCCTTTGTCGGGACTCTGGCTGTTGGTGAAATACCTGCTGCTTCTCTGAATTTGAGTCCCACAGTTCTCTGATGTCTTGTTACAGAGCAAACCAGATGTGACTATCTTCTCATCCAATTACCATTTGTGAGCAGCAGTGAGTGAGCGATTCATTACACCCCAAGGTCGGGATGTGCATGCTCCTCCTGTTGCTAGGCAATGCCATGTGTGAGCACAATTATCCCATCACCATGAGATTTCCAGTCCCCCCAAATAATGTCCTTTGAGCGTATAAAGTTTGTATGTGTTGTTTTTGTTTTTTAAATCTGTGCATCTTCAAGAGTTAGACCTCCCACCTCTCCAATTCCCCAACCACACCTTTTTAAAGTGAGCCAAGACTGACTGCAGGTTGTGTTGTGATAGTGGGTGGTTAGATGTCTGAGGCTGATTACTCATGGGAGGAGGGATTAAAGCCAAGTGTCTCAAGATAAAGCACCGGAAGGATGTAGAAACAAACTGGGTGGGCAGGAGGGAGCCAGGCAGAAGGGACACCCCAGGACAGCGGTGAGTGCCACGGCTGATAGCCGCGGCCAGGAGAGGACTCTGCATGGTATACCCTGGGCCTTTGTGCTGTGGGTATTAAGGATCACTTAGTTTTAGATGTTCAGCTTTTCATTAGAAGTTAACCCAGCATGTGTGGGTTTTTTTTTTAATCAATAGTACATCACAATGATTGATGACTATTGCTTTTGTAATAGAAAGCCCGCAAGTAGTCATTAAGTAGTATTTACCCTTAGCAAATTTATTTATTATTCCACCATTGTTTGGGGGGGGGCTCTAATATATTGTTCAATTTGAAGCAGAAGTTAATAAAAAGTTATTTTTGTCTTACTAGCACCTCCCTCAAGCCCCATTAAAAAAGGATAGCTTAAATATGAAGGAATCAGACCTCATTGAAGATAGTTTAACCAAAAGGCACAGAACCCAAGGTCAGATCCAGCATAGTCACGGGTATATCTTTTGCCACCATACTTCACTTTTTGATGTGAATGTTTTTCTATGAGGTACTTGTTAGACACAGGATTGGGTAACTTGATATTAAATCTTAAAACAGCATTCAGTTTTTCTAATAATTTCTAAAGTTCAGTTAAATGCCAACAGTGCATTTCATTTATTTAAAAAGGGAAAAGTAAGATTAGGAAATATCCTATATATAAATTTTTTTGAGAGACAGAATCTTGCTATGTTGCCCAGGCTGGAGTGCAGTGCTTATTAATAGACTTAATCTTACTGTTGATCAGCCTGGGAGTCTTACCCTGTTCCATTTCTAACCTAGGCTTGTTCATCCCTCCTTAGGCAACCTGGTGGTCCTCTGCTCTTAGAAGGCCATCATGTTAATGGCAACCTTGGTGCGGACACCCAATTGGCATAGCACACTACAGCCCAGAATCCTGGGCTCAAGCAATCCTCCAACCTCAGTGTTCTGAGTAGCTGGGGCTACAGCTATACACCTGGCATAAATTTTGGAGAAATCAAAAAACATTCCAGGGCGGCTCCTGTGGCTCAGCGAGTAGGGCGCCGGCCCCATATACCGAAGGTGGCGGGTTCAAGCCCGGCCTCGCCCGAACTGCAAAACAAACAAACAAAATAGCCGGGCGCTGTGGTAGGCGCCTGTAGTCCCAGCTACTAGGGAGGCTGAGGCAAGAGAATCGCTTAAGCCCAAGAGCTGGAGGTTGCTGTGAGTTGGAGGTTGTTGACGCCACAGCACTCTACCCAGGGCGATAA
>CAUYON010179173.1:0-29635 GCA_963573935.1 Arctocebus calabarensis
GGATGTGGAGAAAAGGGAACACTTCTACATTGCTGGTGGGAATGTAAACTAATACATCCATTTTGGAAAGATGTTTGGAGAATACTCAAAGATCTAAAAATAGACTTGCCATTTGACCCTATAATTCCTTTACTGGGTATATAGCCAGATGACCAAAAATTATAGAACAACAAAGATATCTGTACCAGATTGTTTATTGCAGCCCAATTCATAATTGCTAAGTCATGGAAGAAACCCAAGAGCCCATCGATACACAAATGGATTAAAAAACTGTGGTACATGTGTACCATGGAATATTATGCAGCCTTAAAGAAAGATGGTGACTTTACCTCTTTCATATGTACATGGATGGAGCTGGAACACATTCTACTTAGCAAAGTATCTCTAGAATGGAAGAAAAAGTATCCAATGTACACACCCCTAATATGAGACAAATTCTTTATCATTCAAGTGAAGGCTACAACCCATTTATTGCACAGGAAGATGGGGAAAGGGGAGAGGGAGGGAAGGGAAGGCAGAGGGTGAGGGGAGATGGGACAAAGGGTGAGATCACATGTGTGGTACATATTCGAAGGGTCTGGAGAAAACTTCTAAATACGGATCAAAAATGTTTTCATATAGTAAATGAGAAAATGTCATGAATGGTATGTCAATCAGGTTGATAAAAATATCTCAGATTGCATGTGAAGCCCCCACACTGTACCCCATGGTTGAACTAATATACAAAGCTATGATTCAATAAAAGAAAAAATAAATAAATTGTGGTACATGTATACCATGGAATACTATGCAGCCTTAAAGAAAAAAAAAAGAAATAATGATTTCCACTGGTTCAAATGTTAGTAAATCCTAATATAATTGTATTTAAAATAAATTATTTATATTAAAAAAAATTAAGCTCATAAAAAAAATCCACTTCTATAAAAACAATAATAATTAGTGGCCTAGTATGTCATAGTCTATCTTGTTTCCAGAAAATTTTCTTGAGTTTAGGAATTCTGTGATCATCCGACAATTGCTGTGTCAAAGTTTAGGAATGGCAAAGTCAAGGTCCAGATGCATTTTGCTATAAAAAGATGATAATCTGCAGAATACAAAAGATAAAAATGGACCAAAAAGTTCTTAATTATTATAAGTAAAATCCACATAAAATATTATAGCTTATTTCTGAAAATATTATGGAGTTATTCTGTACCATCCAGAATCCTTTGATAGTAAGAGCAAGAGTCTTGATAATTTATTTTCTAATACTTTGAACATAAAGAGTTATATATTAAAAGACTTATATGTAAGAATTATATGTTAAGAGACTTAATAGACTTATATATTAATTCTACTTGGGCTGTTATATCAGAAAACCACATACTGGGTGACTTTATTAAGAGATTTATTTTCTCACAGACCTGAAGGTTAGGACCCCAAGATTGATGTCAGCAGTTCTGATTTCTCATGAATCTCCTTCCCTAGCAGATGGTCACTTCTTGCTGTGTATTCGGATAGATGTACATGCACCTGTATCCCAGGCTTCTCTTACTCTCTTCTGAGGAGAGTAGCCGTGTTGAATTAGAGCCCCATTCATATGACTTCATTTACCCCTACCTTCTTAAAGGTGTTACCTTCAAACCCAGCCACACTTAGGGATAGGAAGTTCGCATATAAATTTTGGTGTGTGGGGTGCACTTAAGTGTAAGTCTGAGCTTCCTCTGGAGTAGCACATATTTTAACCCTGTGTTAGCAAGTTTACAAACAAGCCTCAGTGGAATCAAACTAATGTGAAAATAATGAGATTATACAATAAATGCCATTTTTCTTTTATGGTGGAAAAACCAATAATTAAATGTTTAAAAACATAATACATGTTTTTATAATTCTGGGCCTCTCAGGGAAGTTTCTGGACATGTCACGAGGCATAAATGCATGTGTAGAAATTCTTAAGGAAATTATAAAACAATAAAAACCTACTGATATTAATCAGACAATTTAATCAGCGAATTAATCAGTAATGTTGCAGGATGCAAGGTGAATGTAAACTATCAATTGTATTTTTATATATTAGCAACAGTTAGAGACTTTGAGGATGTTATTTATGATACCATCAAAAGTCAAAATAAAAAAAACTAACAAAATATGTTGTAAGAGATATTAATAAAGACAAATAGAATTCTATGCAGCAAAAAATCTAATGTATAGTTACAGAAAGCAGATTAGTGGTTACCCGGATCCAAATGTGTACTGAGAGAAAAGTGATGACACAAGGTCAGGAGGGAATTTTCATTGTCACGGAAGCATTCTATATCTTGATGGAGTTAGTGCTGGTTACATAAACATACATTTGTCAAAACCAACATGGGCACTTAAAATGAGTGCTCTATATTTTTTAAAACGTACTTCACTGCAGTCTGGTTTAAAAAGTAGAAGTTATAAGTTCATTTTGAGATAGATCCTTTTCCTTTTTAGTTTAGTGCTCTGAGAGAGAGTTTTTGGGTAAAATTTTAGAAAACCTTAGTTAGTATACAATCTCATGAAAGTTATATATCTGTAATATGTAAAATATTAATAGGAACATTAACATGAACATTTTATGTTCAACCAAGCACATAATACCCTACCTAATCAGTAGGTAATTAAGGTAATTTTTAGAAATACAAAGGTTACTTCAAAAAAGGGAGAAGACCTTTAAAAATGAGATACTGGATTAATACCATTGCTATTTTACATATGTGATAACTTAGCAAAACTAATTTTTGTTTTCAAAATACAAATATAAAATATTTAAATATTAGCTCTTTGTTTTGTCTTTTTAAAACTATAAGGCAAACAAAAATGTAGCCCCCATCAATTTGCTAGTAAAAAATGATTGGTACAGATAACCTACTATGAGAAATGGTACGAACTAAAAGTTATAGATGAATAAAAAATATATATGTATAAATGTTATAGTTATATTTTTATCAAGTATCTGACTATGAGGATATGCTCCAATTGATAAAGTTATCAAAATCTTTTACAATTGAATTATCTTTCTCTACTATCTGTTTAGGTGGTCAATGGAATTTCCCTTTCTTTGATTATTAATTATTATTAATATATAAGAAACCACTCCTATACTTAGTAGATCAAAACAATAACAGGGGCAGTGCCTGTGGCTCAAAGAAGTAGGGTGCCAATCCCATATGCTAGAGGTGGTGGGTTCAAACCCAGCCCCAGCCAAAAACTGCCCCCCCCAAAAAAAAACTAAACTAAAAGACAATAGAAACATCTATTTTTGCTTGAAAATCTGCAATTTAAGCAGGTCTTACTGGGGACTGCTCTTTTCTCTTCATCACTGATACGAACTGAGATTACATGAAGGTTGGGAGCTGGACTCATCTGAGGGTTTCCCACTCACATGTTGAGTGGTTGCTGCCTGGTGTCAGGTGAGAACTCAACTAACTGTGTAGCTTCTTAACTTTCTCTAAGTATGGTGAGTGGGTTTAAAAAGTGAGCAATGAGAAGGGGAGAGAGAGGAAAAACTTCATCACTATATCTCCATTTTGGAAAACTATTGACAGAATTAACTGCCAATCAACATATGTATCAGCATGAAGCAGAAATTATACTATTGGAGTACATCCAACACTACTATATCTTTATATCATAACATATATACAAGGATTCAATAGTAGCATTTATTTTAAGCACAGAAAAATAAACAATGGAAACAAACTAAATTTCTATCAACAACAGAATAGACAAATTAAATGTATTTATTCAGTGGAATACTAAATTATTGTCTTGTACAATATCGTGGATGAATTCACAAGCTTATCCATTCCAGAGAAGTTGCTTACAAATGAAGCTAGACTCAAAAAAGTAATAATGTAGAATTTAAATTGTATAACATTGAAGCCTGCAGAGGAAAGTGTAGAATACAGAAGTTGGGATCAGCATTACCTTGGGAGGAGGTTATTGCTCTGAGGACACAATAGAGAAAGGCTGGTGTGACAGTTACATTTGTGATTTTATTTAATAAAAATTCATTCAGCTACGAACTTATAATTTGGATGGTTTTCTGTTTGAATGTTTTATTCTAATAAAAGTTTACCAAAATACATGTATAGAACAATATTCATGTAATTTGTGCATTCTTCACCTATACTATGTTTTGTGATTCTTTTAAATGCATGCCTATGTAGAGAAATATAAAATTGTTTTCGGTATTTTGAAACAAAAAACAAATATAAACTGTCTTAAAGAGCCAATTTTTATGTAAAGGTTGATATGATAAATTCAGTCAGGAAAATGCCTATTAACAAGGAGACAGCTCAAGAAGACCATAAACTTAGGATCTGAAGGAATTAATTTCAGAAACCTGGTGCAGCAACATATGGGTTGTCATAATCTAATCACTTTGCATTTTTCTGTTTTATGACATTCCTTTTTAAAACCCATAAGTAGCTAAAATGGGAAAAGACAAAGAAATTTCAAATTAATATTATGGTTTACTTCAAAATTACTTTTACTGTGTTAGGTTGTGATTATATTTCTAACTGATTTAAGCTGTTCAATTGCTTACTGCTTGAGGCAATCAGCTTGCTTTAGACTACAAAATAACAATAAAGTCACATCTTTACTTCCACATAGGGGGCAATGTTCATTTACACATAAGTATATGGAAAATACTGGCTTGTGTTCCTTCCTTGTGGAGCTTAATCTAATGGGAAGTGTCATGGGTAAAATTATGTCCCCTAGCATTCATATATTGGAGTTCTAATCTCAGGGCCTTAGAATAGGTTAGTGATGACTTAATCACTTACATAGTGCCTGCTACTTTTCTCTACTATAAATTACCATTTTTTTTTTACTTTCTATCTTCTATTATTTGGAAGTAATTCATTCAATCCAGTCAACACTCTACACTCACCATCAGGGGAACTGGGCTTTACCTCCATGAGGGAGGATATTAAAAATGGTGCATGTATGTGCCAATTACCAGTATAATTAGTGACTCTGAGACTACTTCAACATTGAACAAAATAATGTTTTCACACAAATTAAAGTAAACTAAAATTGAAAGAGACAAAATAATTATATTGGAATATTTAAGTAAGGGGAAACTAAGAGAGGGGACTTACAATGTTCCTAACAAGAAGAAAAGATGAATGCCTGAGGTGATGGATATCCCATTTACCCTGATTGGATTAACTCAGGTTGTATTCTGGCATCAAAACATCACACATACCCTATAAAGACATCCAACTGTTTATGTACGCTCAATGATTTAAAACTTTTTTAAAAAAGAAGATAAAGTTGATCATCATGTTTCCGATGATGTTTCTTTTTTGGTCTATGAGAAAGGTGTTAAATAAGAATAGAATATTTTGAGGACTGAAGTCAAACAGTGTTTGCAAAGGTGAAATAAAAAGAGATAATTAAAGTATCCTGTATAGAGTGGGCTGTGTGGATATAAAGAATTCCTTACATTTGTGGGATACTAAAAATAGCCGCAAATCAGTTGCATTTCTATGTGCTAACAATGAACAGTCTGAAAAAGAAAGGAAGAAAATGGCCCCACTTACAATAGCATCAAAAATAACAAAGACAGACATAAATTTAATCAAGGAAATAAAAGGTGAAAACTATAATATATCAATGGAAAGCACACCTATGGTACATCTTACAAGGGTATATGTGAAATTTACTAAGTGCAGAATATAAATGTCTTAACACAATAATTAAGAAAATGCTGTGAAGGCTATGTTAATCAGTTTAATGAAAACATTTCAAATTGTATATAAAACCAGCACATTGTACCCCATGATTGCATTAATGTACACAGCTATAATTTAATAAAAAAAAAAGAAAGAAAAAGTTGAAGAAGGCAAAAATAAACAAACAAAAAAATTCTGTATTGACAAGGATGTAGAAAAAAGGAAATACTTTTTCTTTTCTTTTCTTTTTATTTTTTTAGAGACAGAGTCTCACTTTTGTTGGTGCCGTCACCAAGGAAGCAGGCGGGACAATGGATTGTAAGCTCTAAGCTTGGGGAAGGAGGGCCTCCCCATACAGGCAGGGGGGAAGACCCCTAGCAACCTCCACAGCTGCTATTTATTCAGAACTTCTGCCCCTCCTCCAGCCCCACCCCCTTCACTGGGGTTCCACCCCTGATCAAGTTCCAACAGCCAATGTCTGTTCCTTAATGTCCAGTAATGGTCACTTTGTCTCTGCAAACCCACTGTCCTGGTCAACTGCACACATAAACATACACACACACACACTGAATTAGGCAAGGCAGTCTTAAATAAAACATGAAAATTACAAGTAACAAAAATATAGACAAGTTGGGTTTTATCAAAATTCAAAATATGTTTTACTGAAATTACATCATCAGAATAGAGAAATGACTACATGGTCACCACGGAATAAGAAAAAATGTTTATAAATTATAACCTTGATAAGGATTTTATCAAGAAGTAAAATGAACTCCCTCCCCTCAAAGAACTCAAATAAAAAGAAAAGTAGGCAAGGATTTCAACAGACATATTTCCAAGGAAGTAACTAATAAGCACATGGTCAACATCACTAGTTACTAAGGAAATGCAGAGAGAAACTGTATTTACATTTTCTTCAAATGACTAACATTAAAACAGGCAGGTAAAAAAAAAAAAAAAAAAAACAAGTATTAGAGCACACGTGCAGATATTGGAAGCCTCAGCCATTGCTGGAGTTAGCATGTAAATTGGTTTAAGCTGTTGTGGAAAACAACTTAGAGCTTCCCCAAAGGATTACACTGAGAATGACATAAGACTAACCAAATACCATCCTAGGACACACCCAAGAGAAATAAGAACATATGTCCATTTGAAAACTCAGACAGTTTTTGTTCACAGTAGCATTATTCATTGTAGAAAAAACCGAAACAACCAAAATTCCATTAACCAATAAATAGATAACCACAAATGGTATCTATACAATAAAACTTTGATTAATACAAAGAGAAAAAATATTCACATATATAGAAATATGGGTAAAACTTAAAATATTATGGTAAATGAAAGAGCATAATCACTAAAATCTACATGGTCTATGATTTCATTGATACAAAATAGCCAGAATAAGCAAATCCATATAAACAGAGTGCATTAGTGGTTGCCAAGGGCTAGAGGAAGGAGATGTAAGGAGAATGAAGGTAATGATACAGCAAATCCATATAAACAGAGTGTATTAGTGGTTGCCAAGGGCTAGAGGAAGGAGATGTAAGGAGAATGAAGGTAATAAGGGGGTTTCTTTTTGAGGTACTGAAATTAGATAGTGGTGAAGGTTGTCCCACTTCGTGAATGCAAAAGCCACTGAATTTTACGGAGTGAAGGGTTGAATTATGGTTTGCAACTTATGTCTAATAAAGGTGTTCTTTTTTTTTTTTTTTTTTTTTTTTGAGACAAAGCCTCAAGCTGTCGTCCTGGATAGAATACTATGGCATCACAGCTCACAGCGACCTCCAATTCCTGGGCTCAAGTGCGTCTCTTGCCTCTGCCTCCCAAGTAGCTGGGACTACAGGCGCCCACCACAACGCCCGGTCATTTTTTGGTTGCAGCCGTCATTGTTTGGTGGGCCCTGGGGCTGGATTCGAACCCGCCAGCTCAGGTGTACGTGGTTGGCGTCTTAGCCCGTTGAGCCACAGGCACCCAGCCATAAAGCTGTTCTTAACAACACTCCATGAAAATGTTTTTTTCCTTCACATGTTAAGGATATAATCAGTTGAAAGACAGGAATAATAGACATAAAAATATTAAATCTTAAGAGTTCATATTTGTAAATTAAAGCACTTTATTCACTGGTGAACTACACATTAATATGATTCTCATACTTGGCTGCGTACTAGTATCATCTAGGGGTTTTTGTCAACTAACACGCAACGTAAATTGAATAGAAGCTTTTGGGTTATGAACCAAGACGCAATAATTTCTAAAGGTCAGCAATTATATTATTATGCAGCCACATTAGAGAACCACTACAATTGAGTTACATGTAAATTAATGCAAACTATATTTTAAGAGGATTAGAGAGATCAAATGATCTCAAAACAATTTGCAAAAGTTCTGAACTAATACAGATATGAGTATAGTGGAAAGGTTTATATCTAGCAGGTAAAACTATTGTAGCAGTTATTATCTATTTTTTATTGTTATAACGTGCTGTTTGTTTAAACAGCAATTTAAAATAGTTGCTTGTCTTGTATATTGATTAAAATTCTTGCATTCAGATATGGATTTTATAGGATGAAGAGTAGAAAAAATATTTTGGTAGGATATACTTGAAATGAATCACGTGATTTTAAACTGGCATATAGAGCCGGAAGATATATCAACCATTGTAACTATTGAAGGGTCTATTTTCTTTTAAGCTATTAATAATAAAACAAAATAAAACAAAATAACATGAGCATAAAAAAGGGAAATAGTATCTATTTTTTGAAGTGAAGATTACATGTATGAAACAAAAAAGACTGACTCACCTGAGCGTGTATAGGCAGGCATGTGTTTATTTGAGTGTTATGTTCTAGGTGCACTTAAAGGCCATTTTGAAAATAATAATTTCAGTTAAAATTATACATATATAATTATATATATATTTAACTGTACCTGTACCTTTTCTGTTTTTTTGAATTTTCTGTTTTTAATTATTATAAATACTTAATAGTCTATATCTTTATATGGCACATGTTTTGCTACAGTCATACAATGTGAATTAATCTTATCGGGGTAATTGGGGCATCATCACCCCAGGCATTTAACCTTTCTCTTTGTGTAATTTCCTGCCAACAGTATAATAAAGAAAGTATGACCCAGTTATTGGTCCTCACGTTTTAATGTCTTTAAATTTATCTTAATTTCAATTATTTTTATTGTTATGAGAATACAGAAAGTCATAATTCCTAAGAAATAAAATTTCATGAAATTTCCAGGCACCAAGCTTGTTTACTGTGTACTTTCTATGTCCAAGGAAACAAGTTAAACATTAATTACTGACCGCCACACATTTCACCTGTTTAAGCAGCATTCCGATTTCAGTTTTGTTTCGACTTCTCCAAAGTGCTTCCATGGAAATCTCTATTTTCTATCAGATAATTGTTCTTCCTCTCCTTATTCTAAAAGTTGATGTAAATTCATTCTTGATTTAGTTTTCTTTTAAATATCACACTGTCTATTACAATACATTTTAATTCAAAGTATTGTAAATATGTGTCCTAATTAATAAATAATATACATGGTTTCTGTCATCATTCTTGGTGGGGAGTGAACTGTGGTTATAAGTTTGGTTTTGTCTCGCTTTGAGACCAAGTCTCACTCTGTTGCCCCAGCTAGAGCATACTGATGTTATCATACCTCACTGCAACCTAAAACTCCTGGGCTCAAGCGATCCTCTTGCTTTAGCCTTTCAAGCAGCTGGGACTATCGGTATGTGCCTCATGGTCGCTAATTTATTCTACTTTTTGTAGAGACAGTTCGTGCACTTGCTCAGGCTGGTCTCCAATTCCTGACCTCGCGATTACAAGTGTGGGAAGCCATATGTGGCTGGTTGGCTGGCTAGTTTTAATTGGTTTAAATTTATTTTTCCTTTCTATCATTTTGTTTTGCTTCTACTTTTATATTGGCTTTTAGTTTTATGAACTTCTAAAGACTTCCAACAGAATATTTCTCTTCTAGTATCTGTCAAATCTTTGTATCTTTCATATCCTCCTTATCTTCCTTTAACAATTCCTATTTTAAGTGCTATTATTGAGATCAATCCTCCAAATATATTTTACTTCATAATTTTAAGGTCTCCGTAGGTGTTGTGTAATTTAATATTTATTTGTCTTAAACTTCTTGTTCACCTCTGTAGAAGACTGAGTTATTTCTTGCATGTTGCTCTGGCAGCACCTTCTTCAATTCTCAAATTCTGAGACAATAAGAAACAATAAAAAAAATGTTCTGCCTTGATTCTTCTACTGAATTAGTAGTTGGAAATACATGGTTTTTTGTGTGTTTAATCCTCAGAAATTTGTTTATGTTGTGCATTTTAGTGTATTTACAATGCTGTTATTCACAAATTTTTAATTGACAGACATGTTCATCTATTCTTTTTGTCAGTTCTGTTTCACTGAGAACCAGTTTGAAATCTTGATCTTGCTTTCTGGGGAGGTAATAGCTTTCAATTACTTTGGTACTCTGTGTATTCTATTCTGGACTCCCACGACATCTGCCTGATATTCCTTTAATGAGCATACTGGAAAGATCACTCTTGTGGTATCTAGTCTATGATATTTGCATACTCATGAATCTGCTGCCATATTTGTAATACGGAAAGTTTCATCACCTTAATAATTCTCCTTTCGGGCCCTTTGTAGTCAAAGCCCCAGCCCTCAAAACAAGCCTGGCAGTCATTTTTGACCTATATTTATCTTTATATTTAACATAGATTTTTATACACAGAATTAATCTGGTCTTTCTTCTTCTTCTTTTTTTTTTTTTTTACCTGATAATATTTGCCTTTAGCTAGCACATTCAGACTAATCACATCTAAAATTATTTAAATAGTTGGATAAAAATTTACCATTCACCGAGGCTCTTATTTGTTTATGCCATTGACTCTCTTTTGCTCTTTTTCTGCTCTCTCTGTTTAGTTGATCAATCCTCCAAATACATTTTACTTCATAATTTTAAGGTCTCCGTGGGTTTCGTGTAATTTAATATTTATTTGTCTTAAACTTCTTGTTCTGTTTTATGATCCCATATTTCCTCTTTTATTGACTTATTATTTATAAGTTAAAAAACATTTTTAGGATTTTCCCATAGGGTTTACAACCTATGTTTAAAGGATATGGGTTTATCTTCATATAATATTAGAATGTTCCATGTGTAACATAAGAACTTTATTAGAATATGAAAATATGTCTTCCTAGTGCTTTCTTCCCACTTTTTGTATAATTGTGTTTTTAAGATGAAAATGATCACTACTTTTTAGAGAATTTAAAAAAAGGAAATATGGGAATTTTATTTTACATACATTTATTAAATTTTGAGCACTCATATTCCTTCAATTAAGGTATTCTTTTGACATTTCTTTTAGAATAGGTCTGCAAGCAAAGGATTTCTTAGTTTAGTTGTGACAAAATCATTATTTCTCCTTCATTTTTAAGAATATTTTAATGGATGTAAATTTCTAGATTAATGTATTTTTTCCTTTTAGCATTTTAGAAAGTTTTCTCCTCAATCTTCTTGCTTACAGTCTTTCTGATAAAAAGTCTGCTATAATTCTCATCATTTCTACAATAGAGGTTTTGTGTCGAAATGTAGTCAAGTAACCATTTGCTGACTAGCCATCGGTCACACACCCTCTGAGTTCAGGAAAATCCAACCTGCTTAACCTTGGAACTTTTCACAGCTGTTCCTGTTACGTCACTTGAACCAACCTATAGGTTGTGACCTATATCAATCAATCAGGGTTCAGCAAGCCTCAACCAATCAAAGCTTAGCAAACATCAACAATCAGAACTAAAAACAAAAGGAAAGGGGGCAGTAAATGTTGGTTGGCCTTGTTTGGGGGACATCAAAGAAGCTGGAGTTAATACAGAATTATAAGAGCTAAGAATTTAATGTGTCTTTGTTTCCACCAAATAGATTTTGTGTCGCTAATGATACAAATTGCAAATGATGCAAATCATGAAATTCTCTAATAACGAAGTAGTTTAAATGCCATAAAGTTTTAGTTTTATAATCTAAAACAAACAAAACAATCAGAACTAAGCAAGTTTGAATCCTTTATTTGCATAAGCAGAGCAGAGTAAGAATCAGGGCAGTAATTTTCTGTATGAAAGACAAATCCTCCCTTTGTTCTATGGAATACAGTTTAATTTTATACCACAGACTACATCTTCCTTGTTTGCAAACTGTTCACTGGAATGAAATCTTTTTATTATAAGGACAGGTCTTTATTCTGTTCACTCCTACAACTGTATTTTGATGTCTACCACCAATTTTGGCAAAATTTCCAACATCAATTTTTTTCACGTATTTCTTCTGCCTCCTTCTTTCTTCACCTTCTGAAATTCCAATTACATGCATCTTAAAGTATGTGAAATTATCCCACAGCTCTTGAGTCCTGCATTCTTTCTGTTTATATTTCATTATAGGTAATTGCAGTGCATCATTTTTTTTGGAGTTTACTGGTTCTTTGCTCATTAGTATTGAAGATATTCTACCTTCCTGTATATTCATGTCTTTATATCTAGTACTTCCATTCAATTCTTAATTATCATATCTCTACTTCTCCTATTAAATTACTTATTTGATATTAGATATTGCCTAACAATTGTGACATTAGAACTTTTACACTTGATCTTAGCCACATGGCTGAGAAGCAATTTGTTCCATTAGAACTTTTAAAATTGTAATGGTATTCATTACAATTCTCCACCTAATAACACCAATATCTTTAATATAGTTGAGACCAGTTAGCATCTTCAGACTGTGCTTTCTCAAAGACACGGTTTGTACTTTATGTGGTACATAATCATTTTGAAACTAAACATACTGTAGAAGAGCAGAAACTAAGGTAAATAAATACAATAGGTGCAGTTATAAATATAGATAGATATCATCAAGCACTCACAGATATCCCTACTTCATTTTGTGGATCCGAGCATGATGCAGAGATTACCAAAACTAGACTCAAACTCCAGTAAAAGAAGGACATCAAAGACTAAAACTTTAGCAACCGGCACCAGGAAATGAAGTCCAAACACTTCTGCCCAGCACACTTTGATATTAAAGTCACCAAGAAAAATACAACACAATCAAGCACTGGATTGAACAACACTTTCATAGAGAAAAGATAGAGCTAGATGAGCAATTGGCCTATCACACCCCTCTCTCGGTGCAGTGGAAGATCCCCGTCCTTCCCCCTTGTTCTTCCCTGGAAGCTGATGGCATGCCTGAAGGCCATTGGCGCATACGCCTAAGCTCATATGGCAATAGAGTAATAGAGTACACACTGAGTCTGTAAATGGGAAAAATATTCCCATGGAACACAGTAAGCCGTGGCTTCTTTACCTTTTGTAAGGATGTTTACCAGGCACAAGGCCCATTCTTATGTGGCCAAGTAGTCAAATATTATACATATGAGACTTCCTTTCTCTGCATATTTTAGGTTATTTTTAAGGTTAGTTTCATTTGAGTTTTGTTATCACTGTGGTGGTACAATTGGGAGGGGAACATTCTCAATTCTCCTGTGTTCTTTTTTCCCCTTCTGTATCAGGATTAAGTCTAGTGTTAGACTGGGAACCTGGTCTTGGAGATGTGCCTTATATGCTCCTTCGGCTGCAATGATGGATTATGTATTCCCAGCCCTCTCTCTGCTGGGGAGGAGCTTAAGTGCTGTGTGAAGTGTACTGTGATAACTTAAGAATGTATGTTTATGAAAGAAAAAATACATTTTGAAAAACAAAGTCTGTACTAATATGTTCCAAACATCAGGTTAGTAAATATGATATTTTTTATCAAACTTCTTGTAGTTATTTGCAGACAATTTTTTTATTTTTTTATTTTTGTAGAGATAGAGTCTTACTCTATGCCTTCGGTAGAGTGCCATGGTGTCACACAGCTCACAGCAACCTCCAGCTCTTGGGCTTAGGTGATTCTCTTGCCTCAGCCTCCTGAGTAGCTGGGACTACAGGCGCCCGCCAGAACACCTGGCTATTTTTTCTTTTCTTTTCTTTTCTTTTTTTTTTTGGTTTGCAGTTCAGCCAGGGCCGGTTTTGAACCCGCCCCCTCGGTATATGAGGCAGGCGCCCTACTCACTGAGCCACTGGTGCCACCCATGCAGACAATTTTTAGATAGCTACTGCCTGGTCTTTTACAGTTTGGTAAATTTGGGGGTCTTTCATCTATTTTAACTGAGTTTATAAGAAAAGATGGATGCCTATGTACTGTATATAGAGCAAAAGAGAGCATAACTCTGTTTCTAGAACAATGAATGGCAGTCTAATACATATTGAGATAAGAAGATAATTTTTCTTGAAGTACTTTTATGAACTGTTCAGAAGGTATTTAAATTATCACAGAAAGTTATATATATTTTCTGAATGAAAAATATTGTGACATTGCATATAAAAATGATTGGCCATTTAAAAACTCATAACATAGATGAATGTCTTTAAAATATAAAATGAAAATGTGCACTAAGGTTCTGATGTTTTATTGGCCTGCTACTGGAACACTAAAACCTACTCCTTTCCAGCATTTGCATTTTGCTCACTGGTAATACATCATTTCTTAAAAAAAAAAAAAAAGACTTTGCAAAACAGATAGTAATGAGTAAACATTTTTATTTGGGAAATTATGTACGAAATATTGCTCACTTATAAATCTGTACTTTAGGCAAATAAAACAATTCATATATCACAAAGTAATTTCAACATATTTTCCCATAAATGTCCTGTCTGTACCATCCCAAACACATTCTTATCATCTTTGACCTTGCTCTCTTATATTTCCAGGGAATAAAATTTCTATATATAACTATTTGCCAGTATCTTCTGCTTTTATTCTATCCTGAAAAAAATCGTAACATTACCCCTATTAATATAGTCCTCACCATTTCTTTATTCAAATGATGAAGAATTTAAATTCATTTTATGTGCTATGAGGTGTCTAGTACTAAATTATAATAAAAAGTATCAAGAGTATGTACTTGGAAAATTCTGAGCTAGAATTCCAGGTACTGCCACCTGCAAAATCATTGCTATAATCCTCAGTTTCTTCATTTTTAGTGTATTTCTCAGTTCACTGGCCCTATGAAATGATCTTTGACACAATCTGTGGTCAAACAATGTTTAGGAAATATTGCTTATTTTACGTATGTCTAATAGTGTTTCATTTAGACAGCCATAATTCCACTGAGACTTTATAGGGAAATCTGTATTTTTTAAAACAATATTCTCAATTGTTCTTTGATTAATAAACTTGTTTTATAGGCAAAATATAAGTTAATATCCTTTATAAATAGTATTCTATAGTACAGTCTTTTAGAAGTGCTTTCCTCTTATAAATAAATGACATAAGGATTTCCAGAATCATCTCTACATACAAACACATACATACACACACTCTTCTCCCTATATACTTATATGGTCTTTGTATGTGCATGTGTGCAAGCGTGTGTATATCTATACATACACACACACACACACACATGCAGGGAAATGTATCTGTTTTGTTCATTGGAATTCAGTTTCTTATTGAAATCAATTTCTGAGCTTTTTTTCTACAATGGCATAATGATAAATAAAAAATTATATAACAAATTACAGCATAAAGAAACTAAAACAACATAAAATTAAACTGAGTTTAATACATTCCTATATTAAATCATATAAAAAATAGGTACATTGAGATGAAAAACCTTCAGAACCAAGGAAAATCCACACTGGCAGCCAATCAAAAGAAGTATTTTTCATGGGCTCTTGGCTAAAATATATTAATTCTCTTTGTAAATACCTTTATTTTTTAAACCAAGATATTATAATTTACAAAACTTACATCCATAGAAAAAATGCTGATAATCAATTAGTGGCAAAATTGCTGCTTAAGATATCAGGACCTCAATCCTGATATCCACCCTGGAACCTCCGACCATCAAGGGAAGTACCTAGCTTAGCAAAGTTATTTTATTCTCTGACTCCTGAAAACTAGGAGTTGCTAACCCTCATTCTTACTTCTTGCAACACTGTGGAAAACATGAGTCAGAGAAGCACAACAGACTGCTTAGCATCTGAGAGGGCTGGGTCAGTTCTCCATTTCATTTTTGAGCTTTTCCTATGGTATTGAGGGTTGTAGATGGCACATGAGACTCACTTACTGAGCAAACATATTTGTAGTTTTTGGATATCAGGAATAAATCTCCTGATCACACTAGCCATTATTATCTTTCTTAATAAATTATGAGGCTTATGCTTTAATACTCCAAAAGAAATCTCCAAGAGACCAGTTGGAAAGAGGCAATTGAAGCCCTACTATTTTCTTTACAAAATAACATTATACAATATTAAATTCTAGAAATTTTTGGTTGCATTTTTGATATAACTTTGCAGAAATGAATTCCTTTTCATCTTTGTGTTGGGTATGTATAGTTTGTTCAGGATAGATATAAAGTGTTTTCCTATGCCAGGTATTCACTTCAAAGCAAGGAGGCATTTTAGTCCTTTTAATCAACTTTTCCTGGAGCAGATTAGGTTATTAGTGTTACCAACCAATCATAATTTCAATGTCTCATTTGAAGAGCCTTCAATACACACAAATGTTATTTAATGTAACATTAAACACAAAGATTAAAAAACCTTTCACATAAGAAATGGCATGAACTTCACAATATATTTACTGGAGAAGAATGATGTTTAACTTGTGTTAAAATAAATATAACATGTATAAATACATAAATAGATGAGTGTGACACATTTGAGAAATCATAGTAAGGACAATAAACTATTTCCTTCTTTCCTAAACCAGAGGGGGAAAAAAAACCATAAATGTATGTTGGATTGTGGTGTGAGGTTGTATTTTTAATTCTTTAAAGGGAGTTATAAAACAACAAAATTAGAACATAATATTTTCTCCATTACATGTTATAATTAAGTGAATTGATTCAATGCTATTACAATAATATGTTTAAATTATTGCATTCATTTAAAATGATAATGGTATTAATGAAGATTGATTAAAAAGCTTATACTTCAAAAATTCAGATATTTGATTTCTTTATTATTCAAAAGTTCCTATTAAAATAAGAGTAGATAATGAAAGAGAGTTTTAAAAGGTAGTGGAAAGCAAAAAGCCTTTTTTGTTATTCATTTTAAATTATTTCTCCAATTTGTGTTCTGAGATTATTTGTCCATCTAAAAAAAGAGAAAATAGCATTTCCATGGTTATTATGAGTAATAATTATTTAAAATCTACACACTATTATGAATCTGAAAAATGCTGCATAATGTTGAGTAGCAATGTTTTCTTTCTGCTTACTTATGAATAGCTTCCCAGCTGTGATCCTTTGAAAATCAACAAGATACATACTAAGCACTGTGTCAAGCATGAGAGTCTTTTGAATAGGATACAGTTTATCAAACAAAGAAATTGTAATAGCTCAAATATGTAACAAATGATAATTGGGAGGATTTTATAAAGTATCTTTCAAAGGCATATACTTAAAATCAGCCAGCTATTATATAATTTGAAATTAGTTAACAAGCATTATCACAGGAGGGAAATAATTCAGCTTTGTTCAACTCTA
The DNA here is from genome assembly GCA_963573935.1 of Arctocebus calabarensis. Taxonomy (NCBI): domain Eukaryota; kingdom Metazoa; phylum Chordata; class Mammalia; order Primates; family Lorisidae; genus Arctocebus; species Arctocebus calabarensis. The sequence continues at coordinate 17,305 of CAUYON010179173.1, forward strand.
TAATTTATTACTTATAAAATAATATTCATCCATATTTAGTGAGACAAATTAAATACATACATAATGAATTATTTATGAAGATATCAAATTCAATGAAATAATATTTATAAATTATATTTTTGTTTTGATATGGACATTATGTATTGTATGAATCCATGTATGGCATCTTAATATAACATCATACATGCACATAACAACCTAATTTATCATTTTAAAAAGACCATTTATTTTCCTAGAAAACAAATTGAGAGACTGTTTAATTTTGTGTTGATTATTCACATGTAATTTTCAGTCTTAATATAAGATGTTATCTCTAAAGCATTTCAGTATTTCAAAATTAAACAGGAAGCCCAAAAGATAGAGATAAAGATACTTTTTAGTAATGTAAAATCTCAGAAGCAAGTCTTGAGATTTTGGCATTAACATCTGGTGTTTAAAAAAAAAGTTTTGAGATAAATATAAATGTACTTTTCATGGTGCTCACTGAATAATTAGATTTTTGTATCTTTTCATACAATTCTCAGAAAAAAATGACTGTCTTACATATTAGGGTAAATCTGTATATCATTAGTGCTAAGTGAATGCTTAGATATATATCACTTATTTTTTAAATATACATTTTCCTAACTTTTTTTCCATTTTTTTTTAATCCATGCTATTTGTTTTGGACCTAGGTTTATTTATCTCCAGAATTTTCTAAACCTACTTTGTCTCTAACTTTTCACGATATTTTGAACAGTAACATTTGCTTTAATTGATAATGTGGTTCATTAATAAATGATTTTATTTCATACATAATTGCTGCTTTATGTTCACTACTGGTTTTAATCACGTAAGTGATGACCTTGTGTTAAAGATGCAAAGCTTCCTACTGACTAAACTGCAGTTTCATATACATGTGATTCATTTATCTTATTTTCCTAATTCCTTGATAATCATACCCTTTGCAATCATACAGCTTTTACTGGCCTCAAGCCATTATTTTACCTCTTCCCATTCATATCAAACAGAACTTTTATGAAAAGTTTTCAGATATTCAACTTGGCCATTAATAGGTTCCTTCATTTAGTAATTATTAAAGAGCTGTCCTCGTACAGAATCTGGAATGTTAGAATACAGTAAAGTCCCTGAATTCAAATTTTATGCATACAAATATGCAAGGAAAAGAGGACTGTAAAGATGCAATGATATAATACTTATGTCTTAGCAGTATAAAAGTAGTGTAATTCACTGTACTTGGGTGACAAAGGACTTTGTCTTGAGTTTCAAAGAATGAGTGAAGAATGGTGGAAGAAATTGATGCCTAGAGTATTCCATTAAGTGAGACACATCTAGCTGATGGAACGGCTTTATTATAGTTGTCAAAAAAAAAAATGTTGTTATCTATATTGTAAAGAGAATTAACATTAGCTAAATATACATGTAAATGGAATTGATATTTCATGATGTATATGCAAAAACACGTAAAGCTAGAAAGAAACAAGAAAAGGATGGGAAGGAGAGAGGGAAGGATGGAAGTCAAATTAAACATTGACCGAATATTCCTCCAAAACTCCTCTTCCTTTATTTAGTTTACTGGGATAATCATCTTGTTATTTATCATGCAAAGTAATATGCCCTACTGATTAGCAGTTTAAAATAACAAAAATGAATTATTTTGTTCACAAATCGGCAGCTGGGGAGGGGTTGGCAGGGACAGCACATTACTGATCCAGATGGCATTGGCGGCTGTTACTTGCCTGGAGCTGGAGGATCTACTTTGAGCTTGCTCAATCGTAGGCTGCTGAGTAAGAGCGGAGGTCCCCTTACCGGCAGCCTGGACCTGGAGGCTGGAGGCTTTGCTTCTGTCCACCTACTGCTCAGCAGGATGCCTGAGCTTTCTCAAAGCATGACTGGGTTCCTGGAGGAAGCATTTCAGGAGAACTAGGAGATGGACGGTCATTTGGAATACAACCTTCCAAGTCACACAGCTTCACTTTCACTTTAGTTACTCATCCACCTGTGTGCACAAGATGAAACATAGACTTCATCTTTCAGGAGCAGTGTTAAAGTCACGTTAAATGAGAAGGACGTTAATGATAATGTTGCTGTACCCTTTTCAGGGAAAAAACAAAACAAAACAAAACCCTTCAGTTCCTCCTTTAGGGGAGATTTTTTTTTTGTTTGTTTGTTTGTTTGAGACAGAGCCTCAAGCTGTCACCTGGATAGAGTGCTGTGATATCACAGCTCACAGCAACCTCCAATTCCTGGGCTCAAGCGAGTCTCCTGCCTCCACCTCCCAAGTAGCTGGGACTGCAGCCGCCCTTAGGGGAGATTTTGCAGACCAGTGGAGGTTGCTACTGGCACCACTGCAAAGGAGCCAGGGAGCCTTTTAAAAAATCCACAAAGCATGAGACTTCCCATTAAGAGAGGATGCCCGACAAGGGTGAGGTCTGGGAGAACAGGTCTTGTCAAGGAGACCACAAGGATACCCTTGAAGGGTCTTCTCCATGGTGGCTCAGCCCTTAGGAATTTGTAAACTTAACTTCCTGGAACTTGGAAGTTTCCAGGTTCTGTGAAATACTGTACATCTGTAGGGGCTGGACTAGCATTTCCCGCTTGATTCAAACTGGCCAATAAGAAGGGTACCTGTGGGGTGGAACTTTTTGACTGTTAATAAAAAAGGAAAGATCAAGCCAGTCAGGGAGCATGGCCATTTTGGAATTCTTCTATGCCGTAAGCTCCCGGCTGGTGAATAAAGCCCTTCCGCTTATAGATGTGGTGTTTGGGTTGGGCCTTGTCTTCCTGCAACACCATAATAAAGGATTACCCTACCTGGCTGAAAATGCTCATAGTGCCAGAGTTAAGAAACTACTTTTAAATAAAAGCTTTAACATTTTCTGGGAAAGAGAATATTTTCATACTGCCGGAAGTCACCAATTTTGGTGGGATAACAATTTGTGACGTGAATTTTTGCTCTTAAAGTATTATAGTAACAATTACTGGGGAGGAGGGGGAAGGAAAGAAAGAAGAAAGGAAGGAATGTAGGAAGGAAAGAGGGAGGGGAGAGCAGGAAGGAGGAAGTAGACTATAGGGATACTTGAAAAATAATCAATTTTGACATTTTGGAGAGTATATTTTTTCCCTTGTGTTTCCATAACAAATTACGACAAATTTGGTGGTTGAAACTCACAGAAATTTATTTTTGTATAGCACTAGACACCAGAGTCTACCCAAAAAGAAAATGACCTTTCCCCAGAAGGGTATTTGCACTCAAATGTCTGGTCTGTAAGCAGCACGGTTCGTAATCATAAAGACGGGACAATCCAAGCACCTTCAACACATGGATGGCTTAATAATTGTTGAATATGTATACCATGGAATACTATTCAGGCACAAAAGATTTAGATTTTGTATTATTTGTAATAACCTGGATGGATTTTCAGAATATTCTCCTCAGTGAAGTATTACAAGAATGGAAAACAAGCATCACATGTACCCAGTACTAAATTAAAATTAGCATATTAACAACTATATACTCACAATAGAGGAAAAACTCAATTAAATTCAAATGCGAAGAGAGAGCTTGGGCAAGTTCTCAACCAATGAGTACACTGTATGGGTGTTTGCCACACTTCCTGGGTGAAGGACACAACTACAATTCAGACTTTAACCTTAACCTGATAACTTAATCATATGTGCCCTTATATTAATCTGAAAAGGAAAACAAGAGTCAGCAGGGTTACAGTCCCTACAAACTCCAGAGGAGCAACCCATCTTTGCTCCTTCTAGTTTCCAGTGGGTCCATGTCCTCGGGGTGTGGCCCCAGTTCTCCAGTCTCTGCATCTGGGCTCGTGTGGTGACCTCGTCACTGTGTCTTCTATATTCCGCTTAAGGTGGTTGACAAATATTACCCATAACCTCCTACACAAATAAAGCTATCATGAGTCTTTTTATTTACTAGAATACGTTCAACGACTTCTATTTTTTTCTTTTACCAATACTAGAGATTCTTGCTGAATTAATTCATAACTATTTTATATATAGAGGATGGCAAACATGTATACAGATTTTAAAAAAGGAAAAAACTGAATTAGAATTGTAATACTCAAGTCATGTTTGACTTCTGCAGCTACAAGAGGTACTCAAACATTACTTGTATTCATTTTATTATTGGTATATTTTAGGCATTATAATTTGAATATACTTTTTCTTTGCTTAAAATGTGTTCATATTTTTGGCCTGCAGCCTCTGTGCCAATAAATTCTTGGAATTTTCCAAATTCTTCTTTGCTTCTCTTTTCTTTAAATGGAAATTGTTTACATTCTATCTATTCATGTACAACTTTAATGCGATTTCCACTGCAATATCATGCTTCATACTTTCAATATTGATATTTTTATTTCTAAGAAGGTTTAAGATTATCATTTAAAATTGATATCTCATGCATTATACTAATATTATCAAAATTATGGCTTCTAGTGGATAATTTGCATCTCATATATAGTGATTGACTAATTAATTGTTCTATACAACACAGATTTTATGTAATTGTATTAGTCATTTCTGTTTCCGATATCTTTCCCAATCTACATTATAAGTTATTTGTGCTTCTCTTACGTTTTCCAAGTAGTTGAACAATTATAAACACAAGACATAATAATTATTCGATTGCTTGATTCATCACAGCTTTTGGCATGAAAAATTTCAAAGTAGCAAAAGTAAAATGTAATTCTGGGAAAAGCAATGTAATAAGGGAATTTCAATAAATTGGAAAAGCAAACCAGTAAGATCTTGGAGTTAGAGGAGACAGGGGTAAGCATACAAGCCCTGGTCACCTTGTCAGCTTACAAAAAACACTGAGGAAAGAGTAGTAAAAGCAGTAGTGAAACAGTTCCTCTGTGGTTTGGAGTCAATAATCCTCTTCTCCTGGTGCTCACGTGACAGTACCAGTCACAAGTGGTTGGGGGTAGGGAAGACATTATGCATAGTGACAAATGAAACTCGAGGCAATCAGTGGAATTGAGATGCCACACAACTCAGGACCACTTTACAATCCTGGCGGCCAAATAGTATGGAAGAACATCACAGCAAATAATGAGACAGGAAAATGGGCGTGGCATGTGTTACTCAGCTAAACATATTTATAAAAGCCTAAGAGGCGCCCTGTGATACAGCTGTGGGCTATGGAGGTTGCAGACTTTGCCATTAAATGAAAGTCACGCAATAAAACATAAGCTCTAGAACAAAGAAATCATGAGTACTTTACTGCCTTAATTTTAAATCCTAGGCACCTATAGCCTTGGGAATCATGCACAATTTTGGTAATTAATTCTTTGAAAATATTTTCTTCATTTTCAAGTTTTTCAAAGTTGATTTCTATAGTTTCCAACTCTTGAAGGAATTTTTAACATCATCTTCTTCACATCAAAGTTAATAATACTGTATGGATGGCATTGTCTTTTCTGTTACCAATTACCTTCCTTCCATGTTAATGGAATTTACTGTTAGGTATATTTGAAACATACCATTTGCAGTGGAATGGCTTGAGATTGAAATGCTCTACCTTCTTCACGTCACTTTATATCCTTTGCTTCTCGACACTGAAAAGCCTTCCTGTCTTTCAATATTGGATATAGCAGGAATATCCTTCACAGTGTGGGCTACAGTGACATTTCCTGAACATGCCTTCATGTGTCCTTCCCCAGGTTTGAATACCTCCTAAATGTACCAATAATTAGGATATCATCTTTTCAAAATCACCATACATGTCCTTATTGAGAGTAGACAAACAGAATGATTTCTTAATTCAATAAAATGTTGACACCATTCATATTTCTTGATTCAGTAACATGTTGAGATCACTCATATTATAATTAATAGTGAACTATTAGAACTGGAAGAGTCGGCCAAAAATTTAAAAAACGGAATTTCATAAAATTTATCTATTATATTACACAATAAAAACACATCTAAAAATCCTTTTTTTGTCACTCAAAGTAAAGGTTTAAGTGGCATTGCAACACCTGTGGCATAGAAATCACAGAAAATGCCAAATATTGGCAGGCGTGTTAAAAACTCCACCACTGCAGAATGTGAGAGAATTCATATGCTGAGATGTGATACCTCCAAATCTATGGAACTGCCTCCTTGGCATGAAATTACAGGAACTAAGCTAATGAGGTACATTTTGCAAGATTTTACTTTTATTATTCTACAGACACTGCTAATTATCAGTCTCTCAACTAATATTATTTATTCAGTCTCAATATATGGAAAAATGGAATAAGCATATTTTAGTTTAAAAGACATAGTCAAGTTCCAAATCATCTTTTCTTTAAATAACATTTTTTCACCGGTTCAGACAGAAAACATTGTTCAAACGGAGGAACAGCTGGCACAGATGTCGAAGAATTCTGTGCTCGGTGGTAGTCATAGCTGAAGTGTGTCTAGCTTTCCTTGTAGCCTCAAAGGAATATAATGAATGGTCACCTTGGAAGGAAGATGACAAATTTTGCATGTCTACTTTTTAACCAGTTAATTTTATAGGAATTATACTCCTCCAGGATGGCAAAGGCCATTTAACTAGATGAAGGCGTAGAACCACATCTGTCATAACCTGCCCCCACACAAAGGTATGACATGATGACTCTAACTGTGGCGATACTGTAAAGACAGGGGAGATGGAGAGAGTATTTGAATTACTGTGTCATGTATTTCACCATAACACCTTAAAATATGTAGCAAAAACGTCCTTATGACCAGATTTCAGAACCCTGTCAGCAAAAGTTTTTCCTTGTGGCCTCAAAGTATTTGTCAATGAGTCTTGGTAGCAAACCTAAGGAATGTTCATACTCTCATACAGGCTTAGATCTCACAAATACTGTGATAAAAAAAAAAAAAAAAAAAACTTTACAGGATTTTGTTTATAGCTGAAAATTCGCCTATAAATCACTCTTCTTTTTTCCTATAAATCACTCTTGCCTGTTAGTTCTTAGAAGTCATATACAGAAAATATCACAATGCATTTTACTTTGCTCCTCTTATTCATAATAAAGTTTTAAAATCCTTTCCTATAATTAAGTCTATGAGTAATTCATTCATCTTTGCCATTCAGTATTCAATTGTGTGATTATTAACTATGATTTTTCCCAATCTCCTCTTGATGAACAGTGGCTTGTTTAAAAATAAGGATGCTATGAACATTTTGTTTACCTCTTTCTGAGTTCCTAACTTTTCATGTACTGTAGGTAAATACTCAGTGGTAGAATGTTTATCATTTCAAGAAGCTCCTCAACTCTCAGGCTGGATGGCTTTGCATTTTCTGTTCCCTGTGATGCCCTGTCTTTGCCAGAACTCTTCAGTCTATTTGATCGTGGTCATTAGTGGATAGAATGTTGTATCAATATTGTTTTAATCTGCATTTTCTCAATTGTAATGAAGCCATGTGTATCTTCACATGCTTCTAGAAAATATTCCTGCAGGAAATTCATATTTTTCATGTTTTGTCAATTTAATGGGCTTGTTTATGTTTTTACTATTGACTTGCAGTTGTCTTTACATATTCTTTATATTAGTGAACTGCCAGATAAATGCTCTTTAAATGCTTTTTTTTCAGTGAAGTTTGTCTTTTTCCTGTTGATTTTCTATTTTGTTGAGAAGAATAGTATTTTTACGAAGTGAAAATGATTACTTTCATAATAATTTCCCTTTTTTGTATGTTTTCGAATAAAGTTATGCTTAACCTTAGGCAAGAGATACTCTAGGTTCCTCTCTGTGCTCTCATGGAGCGTATGTTTAGACCTATGATGCATTTTAAATTGATGCTTATGACCAGTTGTACAAGAGTTGATATCTGGCAGGTGCACTGGCTCATGCCTGTGATCTCGACACTCTGTGAGGCCAGACTGGGACCATGGATTGAGATCAGGCCTGAGCGGCTGCAGTAAACCATCATGCCTCTGCGCTGCAGCCCTGGGCACCACAGTGAGACCCCATCTTCCTATCTAATAAAATAGACTTAATATCCAAGTGAAAAAAATTTTCTTACAACTATTTTTCATCAATTTATCCAGGTTTGCAGAACTATTTATTGAGAAGACTATTTCTTTGAATGTACACTTCTTTTCTGAACTCTCATTTGTGTTTCCTTGTTTTCTGATCCAAATGCCCATGTTGATATATTATAATAATAACCATACTAATGGTCTTGAAGTCAGACAATGAAAATTTACTACGTTGTTTTCTTTTTTCAAGGTTATTATGGCTAACCTGTATCTATGACATGTATATGTAATTTTAGATTCAGCATACCAAATTCCTTAAAAAAAAAACTTTGAGAGAATAGATATCTTAATAACATTTAATCTTCTAGTCTTAAAGATCATGGTATATAGCTGTAATTACTTAGCCCCTCAATTTTTATTAGAAATGCTTTGTAGTTTGGTGAAATGATCTATATATTTATAATCACATTTATCATATTTTGTATTGTTTTATTTTTGTTGGTTTAATGCTGGGAACTTGATTGCTTTTGGTATAACCTCACATATGACTTGTTGCTAAATTCATTTATTATTGATGATAACTTTTTTCTCATTGCTATTGCTTCCATAAGATTTTATTATAAATGATGTTTTTAATAAAGGGTTTTTACATGTATGTGTTTGTATATTTATTTTCTTTCTTTTTTTGAGACAGAGTCATATTCTGTCACCTGAACTAGAATGTTATGACCTCAGCTTAGCTCACAGCAAACTCAAACTCCTGGGCCCAAGCAATCTTTCTGCCTCAGCTTACATAGTAGATGGTGCTATGTTGGCCATGGCAAAAAAACAACTAATTTTTCTGTTTTTAGTAGAGACAGCTCTCATTCTTGCTTTGACTGATCTCAAACTCCCATCCTCACCTCCCATGAGCTTTCCAACATGGCCACCCAGAGTGTTAGTATTACAGGTGTGAACCACCCTGCCCAGTCAGTAGTACATATATTTGACTTCTATCTTTTCATCTTTTTGGCCTTTTTGCATAGTCTATAATAATGCATAGAAGTGGAGAAATATCCTTATCTTGTTTAAAATATCCATATAGGTTTCTCCTGGATGCCCAATATCTTACCAAGAAATTTGACTTGTATTAGTACCCACAAATTATTGTTCTAATTAGGAACGGATGTTGAAGTTTTTTCAAATAGTTTTTACTACAGCTATTGAAATAATTATGTGATTTTTTTCTTTCGTTCTGCTTATGTGGTGATTTACTATAATTGACTTTAATTTTTAAAACATTAATTTCATTTTTCATACATTTTTAGAATGAGTTTGATTATACCTGTGTCTACATCAAAAATATATTGTTGACAAATATTTCGATATGTTTTCTTTTTATTTCACAGTGGCTAGGCTTTACATTATATTGTAATAATGTAAGCCTATACATATAGGTTATATTGGCATCACAAAAAAGGTCAAGAATTTCATCCTCTTCTGTGTTTTCAAACATTTGTATAAACTTGGTTTTACTTTTCCTAAAGCTCTTTCCAGACTTCACCAATGAATCCAAATGCTCCTGGAGAGTCGTTCATAGTAAAGTTTTATTTTTCTGTATTAATTCATATATTTAATAAATATGGGGCTCAGGGCTATTTAGCTTTTGTGTCTTCTAGTAAAAAAAAAGAGAAAGAAAAGAAAGAAAGAAAAAATGTGGAAACTTTACATCTTTTGTATTAACCTGGATAGAATAGGAACACATTCTTTTAGTAAAGTAAAACAAGCATGGAGAAGCAAGAATCCAATGTACTCCATTGTAACCTGAAGCCAGTGGATGATCTGATACATACAAACATAAGAGAAAAACTCAAAGCAATTCAAGGTGGGGGGACAGGGAAGCAAGGGAACAGCAACAGGGAGGAGGGAGGAACATGGCGGGTTACAGAGTATGGCATACCCCTTGGAAGTGGAACACAATTATAATACAGACTTTACCAAACAAATGCAATCAGTGTAACCTAATTGTACACTCAATGAACCTGAAACACTAAAATAAAACAATTTTCTGTTTTATCTATCCTATTAAATTATTTGTTTACATTGTCTTTTTTATATTAGATCACAACTGTGTACATTACTGCATTTATGGGGTACAATGTGCTGATTTTATTTACAATTTGGAATGTTTGCATCGAACTGGTTAACACTATCTTATTACTGTCCTTTACTCTCTGTAAGAACTATATCAATTCCTTTCCATAGCTAGTGTTAGTAATTTGTTTTCTCTACTTCTTTATGATCAGCCCTGCTAAAGCTTCACCAGCTTTATTCATCATTTTAAAGGATCAGTTTCAGGATTTGTATTTTTTTCATTGGCATTTTATACTTCAATTATTTTTTCATATTTTTCAATTTCCTTTCCTCTACTTATTATGGGCTTATTTGTAGCTCCTCTTGAGTTGGAAGCTTAGATCAATAGTTTTTAGGGGTATCATTTGGGGTTGTATGAACAATTAGTTCCACTCAAATACTGTTCTAGCTGTATTTTGCAGATTTTGGCAGGCTGCAGTTCGATTATCATTAAATTAAAAACATTTTTTGTTTACTCTGTAATTTATTTATTGATTCATAATATTTCATTAGTATTTGTTTCTTATACTTAAAGTATTATAATACTTACAGTATCCCTAATATTTCATGTTCCTGATACATAAAGTATTCTATATATGTTACTTTCATTAATTCTTTATTTAATTAAACTTTGATTAGAGAATATGCTGTTTTCTAATTCTCTTTGATTAGAGAATATGCTGTTCTCTAATTCTCTTTGATTAGAGAATATGCCTTTGATATATAGTTAGACTTGGTTTATAATTTGGTATACATAAAATCCCTATACATTTTAAATGAATGTGTATTTTTCAATAGTTAGTGTTCTATACATGTTTTCAAATTTTTATGGTTAATAGTTTTCTCTACTTGTTTTAAAAATAGCTGGAAGAGGGGTATTAAAATACTTAATTTTAATCATGAAATTCTCTCTTTTTTCAATTCCCACAATGTTTCATTGATACACTTTAAAATTTTCTTATTATGGGTATACACATTTGTGATTATTATTTTATCTGATTCATTGCTTCTTTAATCAATATAATCTGTACCTTACTTTTATTCTCTCTTAAAGTTTACATTTTGTTATTAATAAATTCATGCTTTTCTTACTGGACTGAGTGAAATGATAGTAAGTGGCAACTTTAATATTTGGATTTTATTTTACCATCCAGAAATGACTTAACATACAATTTCTCAAGTGAAAAAAGTTGATGAGTGATGACTACCCTTCATAAGAAAATTAATTTCATTTATTATAAGATGTCTTATATCTACACAGGCGTCTCCTCTGTAATTTTATAGGGAAGTACCTTTACAAAAAGGAAATACTAACATTTTAAAATTGACTTACTCTTTTGGTTATTTTTTGAGAAAAAAATTAAATATTCTTCTATTTAATCCCCGGTGGGGCTTTCACCTACCTGATCATATGTTTTGCTACATTAGTCATTAGCACCTTTGAGGAAGAAACCACAGAGATGAACATTATTAATAAAGACCTACACTGGATGCTGCTACCTTTTAAAATTCAGATCAATATGAGGTTACAAATGTTTAGATTACATTGTTTTCATTTATAAGGTAAAGTTCAAGATGTAGTTGAACCCTTCACACAGGGGGGTGTGCTGAACACCCTCACATTGGACTCATTAGGTGAAAGCCCACCAATTTCTCCCTCCTCCCCTTTCTCCAGCCCTTCTTACCTCTTTCTCCTGAATAGACCATATTTGTGTTTTTTTTTTCTGTAATGCAGTCATGTAGTTGTTTATATATTGGTTTTATACCAAGATGTGGAAGCACCCTAAGTGTCCATCAACCCCTGGATGGATTAATAAACTGTGGCATATGTATACTGTGGAATAGTATTCAGCCATTAAAAAAGATTAAGAGTTTACATCTTTGCTACAAAGAATGTGTTCCAGCTCCATCCATGTAAATACAAAAGAGGTAAAGTCTCCATCTTTCTTTAAGGTTGCATAGTATTCCATGGTATACATGTACCACAATTTATTAATCCATTCGTGGGTCGATGGGCACTTGGGCTTCTTCCACGACTTAGCAATTATGAGGGGAGGGGAGAAGGGAGGGGGGGTGGAGGGAGGGTGATAGGTGGGATCACACCTACGGTGCATCTTAGAAGGGTACAGGTGAAAATTACTAAATGTAGAATATAAATGTTTTCATATAGTGATTAAAAGGTCATGATGGCTATGTTAAATAGTTCAATGAAAATATTTCAGAATGTATATAAA
>CAUYON010179175.1:0-10571 GCA_963573935.1 Arctocebus calabarensis
TAACTCAGGTGATTCTCTTGGGCTCAAGAGATTCTCTTGCCTCAGCCTTGGAGTAGCTGGGGCTACAGGTGTCCACTACAACACCTGGCTATTTTTAGAGATGGGGTCTCACTCTTGCTCAGGCTGGTCTTGAACCCATGAGTTCAGGCAATCCACCCACCTTGGCCTCCCAGAATGCTAAGAGTATAGGCATGAGTCACTGCGCTCAGCCAAAATTATTCTTAAAACAGAAGATAGAGTTAAAAATGATAATAATCTAGATCTAAAAATCTCAGATTATTTAAACAACAGGAGGATTGAGGAAAGAAATAAAAGCATGTTAAGTTTCATTCTCAGAGGCTCGGTTCCTGTGGCTCAACAGGCTAAGGCGCCAGCCATGTACACCTGAGCTGGCGGGTTCGAATCCAGCCCGGGCCCACCAAACAATGGTGGCTGCAACCAAAAAATGGCCGGGCGTTGTGGTGGGCACCTGTAGTCCCAGCTACTTGGGAGGTAGAGGCAGGAGACTTGCTTGAGCCCAGGAATTGGAGGTTGCTATGAGCTGTGATGCCACAGCACTCTATCCAGGGTGACAGCTTGCAGCTCTGTCTCAAAAAAAAAAAAGTTTCATTCTCAGAAATGAAATAATAAGGGCAGGGCCTGTGGCTCACTGAGTAGGGTGCCAACCCCATATACCGAGGGTGGCGGGGTCAAACCCGGCCCCGGCCCAACTGAAACAAAAAAATAGCCGGGTGTTGTGGTGGGCACCTGTAGTCCTAGCTACTCGGAGGCTGAGGCAAGGGAATCGCCTAAGCCCAAGCCCAAGAACTGTGGAGGTTGCTGTGAGCTGTGATGCTACAGCACTCTACCAAGGATGACAAAGTGAGACTCTATCTCTTAAAAAAAAAAAAAAAAGAAAAATGAAATAATTAGATTTCACTACAAAATTTTCCTGTGAAGAATGAGATTCTTTAGTGTATTTACATTAAAATACTTACAACAATAAACATAATGACTCTAGGGGAAGGTCCAGAAAACATTGTTTTTAAAAAAGTTCCTTTAGAGAAAGAAAGGGCTTGTTATTATTTTATATCAGGTTTCTTAACTGCTTCCACATTGATATTTTGGGCCAGAAAAGCCTTTTGTCCTGGGCACCACAGACTGTTTAACAGCATTATTTGGCCTCTGCCTCCTTACACAGTTATCCCTAAGACAAGATAATAAGAATATCTCTAGAAATTGTCAAATGTTTTCTTGGGGACCCACTGGTTGAGAGCCACTTTCTCAAGTGTAGAACTTTTATAATGTCAATGTTCTCATAATTAAAAAAAAATGACAGTATGGTTCAGTTAAAAGTAAAATAAAGCCACATTCTAAATGAAACAATAAACAAAATTTTATTTTATTTATTTATTTTTTTGGAGACAGAGCCTCAAGCTGTCACCCTGGATAGAGTGTTATGGCATCACAGCTCATAGCAACCTCCAATTCCTGGGCTCAAGGAAGTCTCCTGCCTCAGCCTCCCAAGTAGCTGGGACTACAGGCGCCCACCACAACGCCCGGACATTTTTTGGTGGCAGCTGTCATTGTTGTTCGGCATGCCTTGGCTGGATTTGAACCCGCCAGCTCAGGTGTACGTGGCTGGCGCCTTAGCCTGTTAAGCCATAGGTGCTGAGCCAATAAACAAAACTTTAAATGAGAAAAAGTTAGTTTCCCAAGTGATTCTGAGGATTAGTTAGATTTGAGAAGCCACCCTTTGGTATGCTTGAGAATCATCTAGAGAGCTTTGTTAAAAATACAGACTCTCAGACTTCACCTCTTAAGAATGTGGTTAATATGATCAATAGGATTGAGGTAAGCCTGGGAATTGTACTTTTTATGTAACAAAGTTTTTAGTAGATCACATACTTACCTAATGCCTATATGAAAAGTATAAATTGCCACTAAATTCCTTTTTAGTGTCTCCTTTTTCCTACTCCCCTCACCTGGCTCACTCCACTTATGGATGAAGTAACACTACCATATGTTACTTCATACTTCAAATATCATATACCATATGATATTTCATATGAACATAATTTAATGATTATCATCATTAATGATACTCTTTGGCTATTTACATTTGAGAGCCACGAGGTGGAAGTTCCTCTTCCTTCAAAATTTGCAAGGATACTAACTCACGTATTTTTTCTGGAGTATTCTGACACTGACAGCTTATACACTTTCCTTATCCTTGGTGGTAGGCCCATTTGGAGGAGGTTATGCTGGTAAAGCCCAGCAGACCATGCTGTTTCTGGCCATGCTACATTAGGTTTTCCATTAAAAATAACGGATATATGAAAAGTATGTTTAAAAAATAATATTTCTAAAAAGAGGCTCAGAAAAATATTTCCTTAAATAGATCATGCTAATCTGAAGAAATATCGCATGACAACAAAAGTAGCAAATATACTACTTATAAGAAGGCTTTAATCTAAGTGGTTATTTACTTACCTGATCACCACGTTTCAGTCCTGAATCAGCAGCTTTGCTACCAGGTTCTACTCCTTCAACAAAAATGCCAAATCCCTTCTCACTTCCTCCATTAAGGCTGAAATGCAGAGGGGACTCACGGGAAGCCTTCTGAAGCACAACCTGTCTCCATTTAGCCTTTGCAGCACAGGCAATATTTAATAAGCGGAGATGACCATTCATTTTCTGTAAAGCAGAAAAAAGCAAAATGTATATATATTTATCTCCTACATGCTTTAAAAAGTCACCTAAAATTATTAAAATTAGAGCTATAAGTTACACAACATGTAACTTGGATAAATAAAACTAAAGAAGGAGACACTTCAGAACCAGATCTCTTACTATGATTTTTATAGACTTTTAGATAATCACAGGTTAGAAAACCTTTCCAAGTGATATTTCATTTATAAAGAGATGACAAACAATTATTTCTCACTTCTTAAACTGTCCTCACTTAGCTCCTATCTTGTTTATCTCCTGGCTGTTATACAAAACAACAATCTTTTAAAACCTTAATCAATTTGAACCACCTTTCTAAATATTATGTATATTCAAAGACACATTTGAGTTTCTGTCTCCAGAAAAGACTTCTTATATATTTTTTTCTTCTTTAAGCTCAGCAATAGTCTAACTCCTAGATTCTAACACCAGTTCAATTTTCAATTATTCTCAAATACTATAATTTGTGAAAAATCTCACGTCTGTAACTTTAAAGCATGCCTTGTTCTGAAGTTTTTTTCAGAGCAGGGATCAAGTCTTAATTCTTGTTCTGATCCTACATGACCCCCAGGGGTATAAAGTAGAATTCAATAAATACCTAATAATGACTGACTGATTACTGGGAAGAAAAATTGCATGACCAAGAGCAGTTTTCACATTCCAGTGTTCCTTAAATATCTATAGAGCCAGCACTGAAGAGCCAAATGATGGCAGAGTGCCTCTGTGGCCTTCTAATCAAGTCTGCTAGTCACTGTTCATTCTTCTCATTTTGCATAGAGCAGATGTGCTGCTCACAAGTCTACAGGTACCAAGAGATAAGGAAAGGGACCAAATCTACAATTTCCCCCACTTTATGAAACTCAATCCACTTATACTCTATATTAACTATAATTATTCAGCATTTGCTATGTGCCAGGTTTCATTTTCAGATTATTATAATCATTAGCTCAACATAACCTTCCTATCAATCTCAATGAACTAGGGGCTATTATCTTTACAAATAACACAACTGAGACATAAAAGGTTAGGCAACTTGTCCAAATAAGCAAGTAGGTGCAGCTTAATTCAGGCAATCTGACTCCTGAGCTACATACTCTTAAACTACTATGTTAATTATTATTATTATTTGTGTTTGTTTTTTCAGTTTTTGGCCCGGGCTGGGTTTGAACCTGTCACCTCCAGTACATAGGGCTAGTGCCCTATACCTTGAGACATAGGTACTGCCCTATGTTAATTATTAATTTTCTAAAATTTTAAGTTTGCTTGTGGCCAAAAATCTAGTTGCAGTTCAAAGTTTTATATCTAACAGTGAGAATAAAATGGATTCAAGAACAGCTACTGTGTAAGTTAAGAGGATCTTGAGTAATTATCTTAGGTGCTATATATTTAGAAAAGGTGAAATCACATACAAAAAGGAGAGACCTAAAAAGTCTCAACATAGATCTGATATGTAAGATATGCATTGAAGGTTGCATAGAATTTCAAATGAAGGACTGAAAGAAGAGAATTCCTGTATGGGCTGAATGCAAAACTAGCAAAGAAAATAAAAAAGTCTGGTCTGGCTATAATCTAGGGTACACAGGAGAAAGGGTGAAAAGGTAGATGAATATAGGGAAAGGAAAGACTTTGGTAGAAATATGGTTTACTGACAGAGTAGTATTCATCATATGTATGGTTTAAAAACAATATTTTGGCCACATTGAATGGACTAGAAGGAAGAGAGATTAAAACTATAATCAGATATAATGAATTAACAAGGTCTTAAACCGGGGAATGAAAACAGAAATGGCTGAGTAAGAGATCATAAGGAAATATGTTTATGTGTAAATCAGTCACTGGGTAACTTCAGCAACTAACTTGACATCTTGGCCAGGGAATTCAGGTAAAGAGAGGAGAGACCACATATATGGACCATACCAGTTATTTATAAGTCTGGGTAAATAAGAGGTAAATATGTCATTACTCTTAAACAAAAATAGAAGATTCAAAAAGAAGCATGATTTCTCTTTGAGTTGGGGTGGCAGAGGATGGTAAACAAATGTCAACACAGGAAAGGAAAAAGGCTGCACCTGTGGCTCAACGGAGTAGGGCGCCGGCCCCATATGCCGGAGGTGGCAGGTTCAAACCCAGCCCTGGCCAAAAACTGCACAAAAAATAAAAAAGAAAGAAAGAAACACGGAAAGGAAAGCTCTTGCTGTTCTGAGTTGCTATTCTTGGTGGTAGAAAGGGGGTGGCAGGAGTAACCTGAAAATTTAAAGAATATAAATTCTTTTGAGCCTTACTGTATCTTCCAGATTTTTTTCAAATTCCTCTAGAAATCGAGTCATAGCAGGATCACCTTCAAAATCATTGAAATGATTATTTACCCATAACAATACAATCCGTGTTACCTGTGGAAACATAAGGGAAAAGGATAGGGTTATAAGAGGCATTCCTTCTGGAAAAACAGAAAAGCATGTCCAAAACTGATGGGGAATAGTTTTTTATGTCTAACCCAGGTGTCCTCAAACTTTTTAAACAGGGGGCCAATTCACTGTCCCTCAGACCATTGGAGGGCCGGACTATAGGTTAAAAAAAAAAAACCTATGAACAAATTCCTATGCACACTGCACATATCTTATTTTGAAGTAAAAAACAAAACGGGAACAAATACAATTCACACCAACACATCTGGCCTGTGGGCCATAGTTCGAGGACCCCTGGTCTAACCACTTACCCCCTCCCTTGTATACAAATAACTCCTTCTAACGGAAAGATATGGTTTAGTTTAGGCTTTTGTTTCCATGGGTACTCAAGTAACAAGAGCTAGGACTATGCATTCAGTGAGAAGACACAAGGCTGTATACTAAGAAGTAAGAAATACATATGGTGCATATTTCAGACAGCATCTTAAAACACAAACTTCAAATCATAAATGCAGGTAACCATATCAATTAAAAAAAGATATCAAAAGTGTTTTCCACAATCCAGAACATGTTTAATCAAAATTATGACAAAAACAAATGTGAAACTTCCCTAATTATAAATACTGTGAATTTGCAAAGTAGTAAATTGATTTGTTTACTTTTCTCCATAGAGTAACAGGAAAGTTAAAAATTAAAAATGTTAAGTTAATTTGAACAATGTGCCCAACTAACAATGTGAATCAGTCATATTTCTAAAAATTGTGCTACAAAACACATAAAAATTCATCATTTTAACCATTTTAAATTACACAATTCAGTGGCACTTTGTGCAATGTTGTGCAACCATCACCTCTATCTTGTTCTGAGTTTTGGAACATTTTTGTCACCCCAAGAAAAAAAAGCCAAACTCGGTAAGCAGTCACTTCCCACTCTGCCCTTTCTCAAGCCTCTAGCGGCCACTATTCCCCTTTTCTTTCTGTATGTATTTGTCTATTCTAGATATTTCATATAAACAGAATCATATAATCTGTAGCCTTTTGTGGGCTTCTTTCACTTAACATAAAATTTTCAAGGTCCATCCATGCTGTAGCATGTATCAGTACTTCATTTCTTTTCACCAATGAATATTTTATTGTATGGCTATACCAGACATTGCTTATTCATGACAGACATTTGGTTATTTCTACCTTCTGGCCCTTGTCAAAGTGATACTACGACTGTGTGTAAGTTTTTGTTTGCAGACTTGTTTTGGAATAGGAATAGAATTGCTGGGTTATGTGGTAACTCTATATGTTTAACTTTTTGAAGAACTGCCAAACTTTTCCACAGAGGTTAAATCATTTTAGATTTCCATCATCATTGTCGGGGAAAGGAAGTATCCATTTCTCCACATCCCTGGCAATGTTTATTGTTTGCACCTTCTTCTTTTAAAGCCATCCCAAAATCTTCATTTTTTTTTGCCATTTATATTTCTTATATGGAGAATTTTAAAATTGGGTTCTTTGTATTGTTGAGTTGTAAGAATTCTTTATCCATTCTGGATATGACACCCTGATCAGATATCTGATTTGGAAATGTCTTCTCCTGTTCTTTTGCCTTTTTAAATAGAGTCCTTTGATGCAGATATGGCTTTAATTTTAATGAAGTTCAATTTTTTTTCTTACATTACTTACGTTTTGGGAGTGATGATTTATTTCTATCTTTTAAGAATATTATAGTTTTTAGCTCTTATATTAAGGTCTCTGATGTATTCTGAGTACATTATTATGTATAAAATATAAGGCCAGACAATTAAGTTCACAAACTTATCCCAAATAAAGTACTAACATCCCTTGCTGCTGAATTTCGCTATGGTAACTTTCAAAGTACTCTCCTAGGGAAGATATGCACTGACACTAGTGCCTTGTCTATGTTTCAAGGCAATTTCGGAACTCATTTCTGGATAGGCCATCAGAGCTGTTATTGTGAGAGGTCTGACAATTACGTTTGCAAACTTGTCCTAAAAAAGTGCTTAGAAAGGTAGATGAGGTGCTGGTATAGGTGCCTAGCTTCCCAAGGGAAGTATTTCAAAAGTGACCATAGTGATTCAAAAGTGAGGTATGTAGCACTTTTTTCTGGAATGAGTTCATGAACTTAATTGTCCAACCTCATAAGGTAAGGGTATAATTTCATTCTTTTACATTTAGATATCTACTTACTCCTAAATCCTATTTTTGTTTATTACCTAGGCATGCCTTTATCTTCTCAGCAACCAAAGTAAATTCAGTATAATCTCCATCATTGACCATCTCCTCAAGCTGACCTCATGGACTAAGCATGTACCACATGTATGTATCTGGACAATAGGTCTAATTCCTTAAGTTGGTCACCTATGTATGTTGACCAGTTTGTTATAGTCTCTTAGGTGGTCAACTTAAAGAGGTTCTACTATATAATAAATTCTAAAAAGTGGGAGGGGAGGACTAGTCTATGACTGTGTATACTTATTTCCCCCAAATAACAGAATTCCACAATCTACATGCATCCGATCATTGCCTTTAAATTCAGAAAGACACACTGGGAAATTATGGCCATACATTTTATTCTCTTAAAACAACTTCCTTTTTACCAGTTTGCTGAGGTATTATGATTAGTTTTTCCATTAAATGGACAAGCACACCTTATGAAATAAGGTAATTTAAAATATTAAACAATGTTGAATGTAAGAAAATACACAAAGGTAGATTTAAATAACTCACAGGAGAGATAAATTAAGGTTTGACAAGTTGTTTTCAAATGATTATAAAATCTGTAACTCAAGAAAATGAAGCTATTCCTATTTTGAAGCTTAAATATGAGCCCTCTTGACAAAATCTATTTGTTGAATATTCTTACTAAATTATTAATCAGCCTTTAAACGTTTTAATTATCTTTCATTAATAATTACATATTTTTTATAAGGTTCTAAAATGTATCATGCTTCTTGATACATGACACCATAGTTTTATTTCAGTTTTTGCCTTTTAAGGTTCATGTCCATTTTTAACATGCTATTCTGTCATAAAAGTTAACTAAGCAGAGCAATGTCTATAATGTCGCATTCATTTTTTAGGTAAACTGAATCTTGTTATAAAATACACATTTAATCTATCAACTACAATAGGTTTCATGAACATGATTTAAAGGTTAAAAATCTCTTTCATGGGGCGGCACAAATGGCTCAAAGGAGTGGGACGCTAGTCCCATATACCAGTGGTGGGTTCAAACCCAGCCCCAGCCGAAAACTGCAAAAAAAAAAAAAAAAATCTCTTTCATGCCCTTTCTGTTTATAAAACCAACCTTATCCCTTAAGCTGTCAATCTTAAACCATTCCAATAGCTTGATCCCAACATCCAAAGGACTTTCAAGAAATGTCCTATAAGTTAACAGGAAATCTTCTATGTAAGTTGGGTCCACAATGGAATGTTCTTCTATCAAGTGCATGATGAGACGCTCAGGTGTTGCCTAAAAATCCAAGGACAGAAAAGATTAGGAAATAAACAGCTCAGGAACCAAAGAACTACTGCTAATCACCCTCTTTTGTAGCTATTCCCTTAGACAAGTCCTCAAAGTATAGTTTCACCCGTAAATCCTTATCACTGTGAGAAGGTAGTTTCTTCAGGGTGTTAGCAGCTAGCACCCAGAGGTTCAGATACAGAAAAGGCAAAGCAATAAATACCCAACAGCATTTTTTCAGATGAAGCTGTTTTTATTGGCATTTCATCATTGCAGGACCTTCAAACCTCCATCAATTTACCCCTAGTGTGGGCTGTTACTGACACTTCTGAGGCAATAAGGACATGTAATTACTGTCAAGACAATAGAAGAAGAAGTGGAAAGTTAAACTTTTTTAAAATAAAGCTTTCCTAATTTGATTACACATGAAAGTCTCTTTGCTTTGTCTATATAGCCCTGTTTTATTGTTGTCACTTCCTGGACTAGAGGTTTTCTCATCCATAGTTTCCCTATACTAGTTCACCATCTTGAGAGGAAGCAGAAGTTCTATACACAGTTTTTACATTAATTCAAAGTTTTAATGCTTGCCTGTACCCAAATTTATGAAATAAGGATGCAAATAAATATTTCCCTACTGGTCCTCTTTGAGTTTTTGAACTAGTGATAAATTTATTACCCTTTGTAGCTTTTTCAAAAGTGGGTACACAGAACAAATATAGAAATAAACCAAATGGTAAGCCTGATATAAAAACCAACTGTTATTCATAAACCTCTAACTTTAATTTATTGCATCCATCCAAACAATTTCATTGTTTAGAATAACTATATACATTAATATTAACAATGTTTTCATTTAGGATTTAATTTTTTTAAAAAGGTATCTATTACTAACAAGATATACAAATCAATTCTCCAGAAGGAGGTCAGAAATAAAGTTCTTCATATCACCTACATAATAGACAAGGAAACCATAAATCATTCTTATTCTCCTACCCTTCAAAACACTGCAGGCTTAAGAATACCAAATTGAGTTTACTATTCAGGTCAATACTGGTTTAGGGTCACTTAATTCTGGTTCTTAGAACATCTATAGCTAAGTGAAAGGGGGGAACTGATCCTGATCAGCTAGATCACTGAGGTACACTCCCTAAAGAGGTCATACATTCAAAATTTTATTTAAAAGTGAGTCCAATTCATCATGCAGAGGCATATCACCAATGTGCTAGCATCCGAGAAGGTGAGACGCTAAGAGACAGGGTAGACAGAGGTGGCAGGCAGAAAGGATGGCTGGTGTGCTCATAATTGCATGGTAGAGACTGGTTACATGAGCAAATAAATAAACATACAGAGCATAACAAGAGCCACTGTTAGAGAAGGTATTTATAAACATAGAATGGAGAAGGCTAGTAAAAATTCTTTGGCATAGTACTGGAATTGAAAGTATTGTTACAAACTCATGGTTGTTTAATATATAAAGTTATAGATGTGTATGTGTTTATATACTTTGTGGATCTGTCTGATGAGAGGCTCTGAAAGCAATGTGACATTACCAGCAAAGAATGTAACAAGTAAATAGAACTTGGTTTATAAATGCTATCTCTTAACAGAAAGATGCTGGGCTCTCTAAATAAATGGCCAATTGTATAGCTAGGGCAGGAAAAGTTCAAAATGAGCCTTATTATTTGCCAGATTATAAGGAAGTGCTACAAGAATGAAGGGGACAGGTATAAAGAATATAGGGGTCAGGTTCAGCGCCTGTGGCTCAACGAGCTAAGGCGCCAGCCACGTACACCTGAGCTGGCGGGTTCGAATCCAGCCCCCGGGCCCGCCAAACAACAATGACGGCTGCAACCAAAAAATGGCCGGGTGCCTGTAGTCCCAGCTACTTGGGAGGCAGAGGCAGGAGACTCGCTTGAGCCCAGGAATTGGAGGTTGCTGTGAGCTGCAATGCCACGGCACTCTATCCAGGGTGACAGCTTGAGG
>CAUYON010179179.1:0-31904 GCA_963573935.1 Arctocebus calabarensis
AAATGATGCAATGGTACATTTCAAAACTATTAAGAAAAGAGTATAATTGTGATGGATGTGTGACTTAGTTCAATGTAACATTTCACATTATATATCAAATCAGTACACTAAACCCCATAAAGGCATCAATGTACAGTTATGATTTAATAAAAACAAATAAATAAAAATTAAATGAAGGAAGCACATGTGCTGAATTATTTGGAAGAAGCCATTTGATCTCATCTCTGAATTGATTTTCTGTATGGCAAAAATAAAATATTGCTTTGGACAAAGATACTGTTTTTCACATGCATCAGTATGACCCTCTGCCTTGTTACCCCTCGTGCTTATAATTGGGCCAAGTTTCAAGATGAATGTTAAAAGATTTTCAAAAGGATTTAATAAAGAAATGACATTCTAAAAAATAAAAAAAAGAAATATAAAAATGTATCAAATTGTCCTTGGTTATCCAGAAAAAAAATATAAGATCATCTGATTAAATAAACTCTCTAACAATTGCCACTTAAAAAAGAAATCCTACTTTCTGGGCGAAGTGTTCACCAGGCACAGGGTGTTCACCATCAGAGGGCAGAAAGCGAGAGCCCTTTTCCCCAAATTACATCTAAACACAGACACTTGTTATTACCATTACCTCCTTTACAACTTATCTCATTTTGGTAAGCTAGGGATCAGTTACTGGTTGTGTTTATTTATTTGACCTTGGCAGACATATTTAGTGATATTAAATGTAGCTATGGCCAGATAAAACCATAAGGTTTATCTAATTCATTAATAATCTAATCCCAAACATACTCAACATCTGAATTATATATATTCTGCATAAATTTTCGTCTACTTTTATAAAAATGAACACAAAGTTAACAATGTTTTGTATCATATTTATGAAATAAAAGTATGCGCTCGCTTTAAGGTGTGATTGAACTAAGAAAATGGAAAATGAGTGACGTGATTTTAAGGTAAGGTGTGTCCCTTAAAATCCTTCTTAAAATGTCATTTATGTTTGAAGTCCTATTTAATACCTAAGTCTTCTCACTTGGCAATGTAAATTGGTCCAGCCACATAAGAGAAAATCAAATATCATAAAATAGGTATTAGCTTGGACTATTTTTCCCTTCTATGAATCTGTTATAAGACAATAATAGGTTTTTTTGACAAGGTTGATACACACATTTGTTTGTGCAGAAAGTAAATTGATAGGAAGAAATTAAGAAAGCAGTGACATATACCAATTTTCAAGGGCTGAAAGTAACTTCAAGTGGTGAGTCGAGAGGAACTCTGGTAAGGATGAGTAATTTAGACTTTCACCAAGACACACGATAAATTTTCACACTCCATGGATGAGAACCCAAAAAAGGTTCCAAAAAGGAAAAGTGCTTTCACCTGAAAAACAATGTGAGTTAGACAAGGTTCAGACTGTGCATTAGAAAACACAAAATTCTTTAAAATAATGGATGGGTAATTTGAAAATTATGGGAAAGCCCCCGCTCAGTCCATTGTTACATATAAAACTAGATTTTGAAATAAATGTGAGTGTAATCAGATGGGAGCATGAGACCACAGACAATGCCTCGCCTTCATTTTCTGACACCCAGAACCTGGACTCTCACAACAGGGAGGAAAAAAGAGGCAACAATCATGCTTTGACTTTAGTTTGGAAATAAATAAAAAACTTCAGAAGTGTCTGAGTTTATATGGAAATGATCAGATTCATCTCTCTGTCATCAGGTATATTAGAAATTCAAGAACAAAGTTAAATTCAACCGTATTTTTTTTCTTCTTGTACCTCTGAGTATATGGCTTGTGAAATTCATAGCTGTTAATACGACCCTTACTAGTAACAATTACTTCTGAATGATTATTATCTTCTGGATAGTTTGGTATACCCTCTCTATAAATAATCATACATTTGCTGGAGTATGGGTATTATTATCTTCAGTTTTTGGATGGCAGACAGACATTAGTAACTTTTCCAATGTCATACATTTGGCATGTCATAAAGTCAACTTGGAACCAGTTTGTGCCTTCAAACCCTTTCTCTTAAATATTACCTAAAATCTGACCAAGGTCCAACTGATTATCTTCAGTGAATAATACACAGACGTTCCCTGGCCTCTCAACAATTCAGTGCTTGCTTTACTGTTCACATATCTTTGTTGCCTGAAATAATTAAGCTCTTTTCAATCTTGTAGTTCCAAGGTTGGTATTATCCTTTTAAATTTTCTCCCTGAAACTACATGATTCCCCTCTTCAACATCTCCCCTTCGCTGAAACCTGGACGAGAGAATGGCCTTTTTCAATTAGTCCTACCATCCCCTGTTCTCTGCTGATAAGATTGTAATGAATAAGTTCTTGTATTGGGGCATTCAGAGTGGGTGGAATTCATACCCAAGGGCATCTTACACTGGAAAAAGCTTTAAAAAAAAAAAATCCTGGGAGAAGTGCATGGAAGAAAATTTTATGTGCTGAAGGAGAAATGATGAAAGCATATTTCAGGGAATGGAAATACCACATTGTTCTTTTCTATTAATAAAGGCAAACTCTGAACTAAAATTGATTACAGGCCACTCCTGCTTTTATCTAGAAGAGACACTTATCTTCCATAACTGTTTAGATGACTAGACCACCTTCTCTTCCAACTTTTACCAACCTTCCTGCACCTTGACCCTGTATTCAGCATGTTATCTGAGACTCTGCATTTCTGTCAGCATTTCCTTTGAACCACAGAAGTCTTATACCAGAGCTATTTTGTAGCTCAAGGTCCATTAAATCTTAATGCAGTCTGAATGACTCAATATTGAGAAAGTTACAGATGAAGGTTGCTTGCTCATTGTCCATTTTACAATCTATTTTTAATGTAAGAGAATTAAATTTGTCCATGCCTGCAAATAAGTAATATTATAAACAAATGCAAGTGCTTGCAAATTGCATATAACAAAGAAAGGACACATAATTGTGTTTTACTAATTTGCTCAATTCCATATTTAAGTCAACTTTCAAAGCATATGTCACATACAATTGTCTTAACCTTTTAGTGGCCCTCTATTTTTCTCAGCTAAAGAGATTAAAGAAAACCTGCGAATGCTTTCTACTACATTTGTTTTGTTTACTTTTATATTTTCTGGAATACTTATACTCAGGGAAAGGGGAGCAGATGAAACTTGCTTTCAGTTGGGCAGAAATAAATTGATACAAGGTATTTTCTTTTCTGACTTTGTTAGAAATAATATCAACTTAGTGTCTAAGTTAACTTCTGTGGTTTCTTGAAGCCCCTCTGCTAATGCACCTGCAGAGATATTCAAAGCAATGTCTGCGATATCCTAGCCTGGCAGGCTCTCATAGTTAGTCTGAAACAAGACTAGTAAACTCTTCACTTCCCGTTCCCTGTTCCTCTGGACTTTATCCATGTTTGCAACTCAATTTAGAGTACTCCTATGGCCTTCTGAAGTTGTTCATCAACCCAGCAGCCTTGTCTCTGCTTGGAGTTCCACCGTTTCTGCTGACCAGTTAGTCTAGTCTGAAAATACTTATGGAGCACCTAACAAGTGTTCAGCACCAGTGTGCGTGCTGGAGATAAGAGCAAATGCCCCTACCCTTGCGAATCCTACATTTCAGTGAAGAATGTTGGAGAAACATCATACAACCAGAATCTCTGTATTACCCCAGAAAAATCTTTCCACAGAAGTAGAAAAGAAACAACACAGTTTTGTTACTGAATAAGCTTTAAACTGGAATGTGATGTGCATTGCAGCCAATCTGTTAAGAAATTACAAAGGTGCAAAGAAATCTAATCATTTTATGGAGCTAAGCAGATACAACCCACTACACTCATGTTCTCAAGATAATCATGGTTCAGCACCTGTTGCACCGTGGTTACAGAGCCAGCCACATACACGGAGGCTGGGGGGTTCAAACCCAGCCTGGGCCAGCTAAGCAACAATGATAACTGTAACAAAAAAATAGCTGGGCCTTGTGATGGGCACCTGTAGTCCAAGCTACTTGGGAGGCTGAGGCAAGATAGTTGCTTAAGGCCGGGAGTTTGAGGTTGCTGTGAGCTGTAACACCATAGCATTCTAGGGCAACATAATGAGACTCTGTCTCAAAAAAAAAAAAAAAAAAAAAAGATAATCAAGTAAGTGCAATTGACAGCATCATTTATCCTACATAGTATTTCCTAAATTTACTTGGTAATTGAGGTAGCCACTTGTCTTTGCTAATTGCTTTTAAAAGAAAAACATATTTTTATTACATATTTGTAAACTGCCATAAATTTGCCCCTTGGAGCCAGACTCCAGCTGAAGTCAGAGTCCTATCTTCTTGGGAAACAAGGGGGTAGTGGCATAATTTTGCTGGTTGTATTTCAAAGAGGTGGTTTCCAGGTCCTTAAGAAATGTCTCTCTGAACTGTAAAATTGTCAAGAGCTTATTGAGCTTTTAAAAAGATTTACATACATTTCATCTATAAGTTTGCTGAAGTAAAAACCTGAACGAAAGAGAAAGGAGAATTATCTTCCTTTATTAGCAGCAAAAAACGAAACAAGGCTTTTATTTTAATTTGTATTTGTTCTTTATAAGGACATAGGTAATTAATAAATGGATGGAAAAATGAATGAATGAAAGTATGAATGAATGAACAAAAGTAATAAAAGTTCAAGACTGAATGTGTTAAATAAAATAAGCTAATGCACTCAGGAAGGTACATTAGGTAGAACATCAGTGGTGTACAGTCTGAGGAGGTGACATTGGACTTGAGAAGACAATGCAATTCCAAACAGAGAAAGGAGTACAGACTCAGACCCTGAAAGAAGAACAGGATTGAGTTGTTCAAGGAACATAAGTTGGCTGGGATGCCTGGAATATAATGAAATTCAGGGAGAACAGAGAAATACAAAGATGAATAGGAAGACTGGATTAAGGTTATTAATACCTTATAGACCACAGAATGGATTTAAGATTTTATTCTGGTTGTACAAAAAGTATTTCAAGTAGGGGAATTTCATGATCTAATCTATGCATTAGAAAGATGCCTGGTCACTGTGGAGCAGGTAGATTGTTTAAAATAGGTGATGGTGATTGTAGAAACCTGTTGGAAAAAAGATTGAGGTAGGAAAAAAAGTTAAGAAGCTGTTATGAAACTCCAAAGAAGAGGTGAGTTTGCTAGGACTAGGGTTGTAGCAATAGAGGTACTAAAGACAGTGTAATAGGTTTGCAATATAATTAAAGTTGAAAGAACTCACTGAACACATTGATGGATTGGGTGCACCCTGCATTCTACGTAGGATGCCAGGGAAAGAATGGACTAAGCATGACTGCAAGGTTTCTGGTCTGAGCAAGATGGTAGGTAGTGGCACCATCTATTAAAATGGTGTAGACTTGGATATATCTAGGTTTTGGAGGAGAATTATGGCCAGCTTATTGAACATTCAAGAAGATATATAGAGCAGTAAAGAGTCTGCAGCTTGGGGAGGGTGTATCTGCATTCCCTGTTCCATGTCTATTGTGGAGCAATATTACCACCCGGTAAGTCTGCTGAGCACCTGTTCACTCTTGGTTCCAGGGTTTCAGGATATTCTATTACTGAGTGGATAGTGAACAAAGCTGTTTTCACTCATACCTTGCTCTTCTCAGGTTCCAAAGCAGTATTTTTATGTGTCCCATTGTACTGACAAATCTGAATTATAACCAGTAAGCCAAATTGGCCTCACCCCTCTTGATCATTAAGCTTTCTGCCTAGACCAAACCTGTCTTGCCATTTTCCTTTTTGGGTCACTATATATGACTGCTTTTATTCTTTCACTTTTCATTTCTGTGTTGCCTACAGCCTGGCCTTGCTGATCTCTTCCGAGTCTTACAAGGAAGTAATCAAGGTGGGTAGTTCTGGGAGTACATTGGTTTCCAAGGATTCCAGCTGCTCAGATTGTTGTCACAATCCAGTCCTGTGTCTTGTGTCCCTACGAGGTGGTGCTACTGAAGTGCATTTACTTGCTGGCCATCAGCTGGAGGCCTTCTCAGCTTCTAGAAGTGGCTCCCATCATTTATCTTGTGGCCCCTTTCCTCCATCTTTAAAGCCGGTACTGAGTTTTTCTTTTTTTTCCTATTTAATATCTCTCTGACATCTCTTTTGGCTTCACTTCTCCCTGTAACTACCCAGAGAGAAATCTCTGCTTTTAAGGTGTCATGTGAATAGACTGGGTGTACCTGATAATCCAGGCCACTCTCCCTATTTTAAGAACCCATATATAGTGACCTAAATTCCTGCCTAACCTACATAATCCCTTCATAGGAAATAGGTTCATGTTTAATTGCATAACTAGAAGATTTGAGTCTCAGAGGAAAGTCTTTAAAATGCTACTTACCCGCTTGCTTCATCAGTCCTTTTTGCTTTTTTAGATGGTGTCTCAGTCTGTGGCCCAGGGTATAGTGTCAGCCCAGCTCACTGCAACCTCACACTCCTGTGTTCCAGCAATCCTTTCTCAGCCTCCTGAGTAGCTGGGACTGGCACCCACCATGACCTGCTAGTTTTTCTATTTTTAGTAGAGATGTGGTCTCCCTTGCTCAGGCTGATCTCAAACTCCTGACCTCATATGATCCTCCCTGCTAAGCCTCCCAGAGTACTATGATTAAAGATGTGAGCCACTGCACCTTGCTACTTCCTCACTCTTAAAGGGTCTTTTCTTGAGCTGACCCCACCAGTTCATTAGATTTTTTTTAAGGGGGATTAAAATTATCATTTACT
The DNA here is from genome assembly GCA_963573935.1 of Arctocebus calabarensis. NCBI lineage: Eukaryota > Metazoa > Chordata > Mammalia > Primates > Lorisidae > Arctocebus > Arctocebus calabarensis. The sequence continues at coordinate 6,733 of CAUYON010179179.1, forward strand.
TCTTTTTCTGTCTTGTTTTTATTATAGAATATAACAGTGGCACACATATTTTAGTTATGTAATTTGATTTTGTGCATTTTAAGTCAAAGTTATTAGGATGCCTTTAACCCTACAAACACCAGTACAAAGTGTGCATTGTACTGGTGTAACACAGATGAGTTTTAATCCCAGTAGCTGACAGCTCAACTTTAAGTTACTACAGCAGTGACAGTAATATTCACCCATTTTTTCATTTTCTTAAGTGCATTTTGGGCTTATCTTGCTCTCAGCATTAGACATATGACAACAAACAAGCTAAACAGCTTTTCTCGTGGAGCATACAGGCTAACCATAGATGTAGCTAGATGTTGTTTCAGTATCTTAATGAGACTGGTGGTCTGAAAGTTGAGAGACTTTTGTTAAATGTCAGATATTCTAGCTTGCTTTTAAATTTTCAGTCTGACTATGATCAAATCAATGTGTCAGTCACTCTAGCTTCTTTGTTATCTCATCAGTAACAGCAGAAGTAAAAATCTTCCTCCCCATAGCCTTCTTTATCTTTCATGCCTAAAGTCTTCAGCATAGGGTTTACCTATGTGCAGAATAACTCAGAATAGAAAATATGGTATGCTCTAAAGGAATTTGGCCTTTCAGATATCTAACAGGCACCTAGCACAGGCACACTAGTCTGTGAATAGTAACATCTACAAGTCTCAAAGATGTAGTTAAGTGGATTCAGAATGGAATTGTTGGTCTTTGGACTCATGCGTCTACAGAGAGATAGATCTAAATGAATCAAACATTTTTTTTATTAAATCATAGCTGTGTACATTAATGCAATCGTAGGGTACAATGTGCTGTTTTCATAAAAAATCTGAAAATTTTCATCAAACTGTTTAACATAGCCTTCGTGGCATTTTCTTAGTTATTGTGTTCAGACATTTATATTCTACATTTAGTAAGTTTAACCTATACACTTCTAAGATCACTGTAGATGTGATCCCATCAATTACCCTCCCTCCACGCATCCTCCTCCCTCCACTCCCCACCTTACCCCTTTCCCCATACTTTGTGCTATAATTGGGTTTTAGCCTTCACATGAAAGGTGTAAATTAGCTTCATAGTAGGGCTGAGTACATTGGATACTTTTTCTTCCATTCTTGAGATACTTTGCCAAGAAGAATATGTTCCACCTCCATCCATGTAAACATGACCGAGGTAAAGTCTCCATCTTTCTTTAAGGCTGCATAATATTCCATGGTGCACATATACCACAATGAATCAAACATTTTAATGGGCTAATAGTTATTTTGAAGGAGGGGAATTCAGTAAAGAAAAAAAAATCCCAACTTGCTCTGTTGTGAGGTCACTGACTTGAGCCAGGAATTGGAGCACATTTCCTAAAGGGGCTATTCTTAGTTCATCTAAGACCACATTGAATTCTCAGCTGTTATTCTTTTGTATTCCAGTGGTACGGTAAGCATCTTACAAGATTGATACGTCAATGAAAAGCAAAAAAAAAAAAAAAAGTAAGTAAATCTATCAACTTACCTTACAAACAAACTGGTTAAGAACAAAAAGAAATGCTACTCTACTGCTAACAACCTCAGTAAGATTTTTTCTTTTCTTTCTTTCTTTTTTTTTTTTTGCCTGTATCACTTATTTTGTTAGAGATTTCATTCCACTTAATTCCTTGAAATTACCTGCCATAGAAATAAGAATTATATAACAAGGGACAAAATAAAGTCTGAGACCAGACTGGTAATTTGATTTAGAATGCTCAAGTAGATTTGTGTTGTTGGCAATGGTGTTGGTGCCCACCACAAATATTAGGCATAATTCAATTTATAAAGAGGAGGGGAGGATGGGGCTGGAGATGCAGAAGAGGCACGATGTGCTAGGCTTCTGGCGGTACTTCGTTTCAACAAGGAGTGACAGGGATGGCGTTGCTGACAGTGTGGAAGGTAAAGGGGTTGGCAGAGGTCCACAGTTTTGTGAGTTTTCACTGTGGGATCATCTTTTGACATGATGGGCTGTTGACAACGTGGTATTTATAAATCCCAGAGAGCTTTCCTGCTCCCCTTTACCCCAGGCCTTCACAGTTTTTTCAAATGAAGGCAAGTTACCAAAGTCTGATAAAAGCAACTGTCACCTCAGTGGAGAAAACATTTATCCAGTCTCCACTAAATCCCAAGTACTGTAATATTTTAAAACGATGTTAAATCTCCAGAGCATTCCAGAGAGTTAGTGGGAGAGTCTGCACTGAAAAGCAGACAACTGTCACAACTGGTGACAACTGCCCCATTTCTGGATGCTAATGGCAACGCTGTCTCTCCTTTCATGTTTTATTAGTAGACAGATAATCCTTCCAGAAGTATGAGCAGCATTTGGATTTTGTAATAGGCAAAAGGAATCCAGGGGTAAACAGCTAAATAATATGAAGACTTGGTGGTGATCTTGTATTTTTGCTTATTACATTTTTATTTTTAAAATAACATTGTTTATTTTAAAATGGGTGGGAGTGGTGTATGCTTTTTTAGTGTAAGTGTTTAACAAATTATGTAATTATTAGTTTAAGTTCTCCCTCTACCTCAGGATAAAGGTTTGCAATTTTTTTCACAGTATTGGTTCATAGTCCAAGCTCAGCGACAGTTTCCAGACTAAGATAAAGTTGAGTCAAGAAAATAGCATGTGCACACACATAGTGATTTGTGTATTTCTGTCTCTCATTGTTTACATTATTCTCCCTTCCAAGGTAAAGTCCAACTTGTAGTTGAGATTACTAAATATTTATACACAAGAATTTTTGTAAGTCAATAAAAAGGAGCTAATCTAATTGTTCTAGATGAAACAAGTCAGATGTAAAAAGACAAATACTCCATTATCTTCATTATACGGAGAAACCAGAGAAGGCAGGAGCGGGGAAATGGGAGAACTGGGGAGAGGCTGCTCAAAAGGTGCAAAGTTTAAATGAGATACGATGAATAAATTCTGGAGCTGTTGTACAGCATGGTGACTATAGTTAATGCAATAATACATGTGTACTTGAAAATTGTTCAGAGGCTTAAAAACATTAATATGATATTCTTACCAAATGTGGAGAAAAGATAACCATATGAGGTGATATTCATCACCTAATTATCTTGATTGTGGTAATATTTTCACAATACATACTTAGTTCAAGGCCTCATGTTATACATTATAAATATATGGAATGCTTATTTGTCAATCTACCTCAGTCATTCTGGGAAAAATACAGAAGCGGATCCAGTGTGGTTAGTGATGTGAGTTTGTACCATCCCCAGACACAGGGCAGGTCATCCTCTGCCTAGGTGTGATGGGCTCATTAGATACTTGGAAGAGAGAAGACACCAGAAAAATAAGAACAAAGGAAGGCTTGGTTGTTGAGTAGTGTTTTTTTTTTTTTTCCTCCCAATTTTGAACTCTCCCTTGGCAGTAGAAACAGTTACATAAAGTCTTCCTGAGAAGACAGACGTGAGACCTGTAAATCTCAGTTTAATATCTGCCCTGCGCTAAAATGTCTGGACCTGCTCATGCAGAGAATAGAGCACGGCTGGTAGCTTTATTCCCACAGGGAGGGGAATGAAGTTTCTAATATCCATTTTCCCCTCCTTACCACCAGCATAAGGTGTTAAGGATATAGAGAAGGCCTCACCCCCCAAATCAGGCAAGAGGCATTGCCCAACCTCACGACCCTCGCATGTGGCTCTACGTACAAGAAACAAGGAATAACTTATCACGATAGCCGAATTCATGTTGGAGTCATGATTTCACCTTTCCTTTATTAACTTCTAACTCTGCACTTGACTCCTGAGATAACTGAAATGTCCTTCACCCCAGCAGGACGAACCCCACAGGGGGAAATCCATGCACCCCAGTGACTGGAATCCAAGAACGTGAGCTGAGAATTGCTAAAAGGAAAACACAGAAAAGTGATAATAATATTAATAAAATAACAAATAACTAAAGGTAAAGGGAAAATACAATGCGATTGTGGAGAAGTGTTTGGCGATCGAAGCAGGGTTGAAGGACTGGGGAGGTCAGAGCACGGTTTGTGAAATATCAGCAAGGCTGTTTTAATGGATAGACAGGGAAGATTAGAAGGAAGGCGTCTGTGATCTGAGATCAGGGACAACACACATTCAGAGTTAGAAATGACACAAGACAGATGGTGCGATGGTTCGTTCATGTTATGTGTTGACTTGGCTAGGCCACTGGACCTGTCTCAACATTGCTGTGAACTTACCTTTTAGTTGAAGAGAATATTTAAATTGGTAGACTTTGAATAGATCAGATTATCCTTAATGATCTGGGTGGGCCTCATCCAATTAAAAACCTTAAGAGGAAAAGAAGAGATTCCCTGAAGAAGAGGATGGTCTATGAGAAGACTGCTTTGAGGCTACAACTGTAACATTGAACGTTCCCCTGCCATTCTCCCTTGAAGATTTTAGCCTTGTCAGCCGTGACAATTATGTGGGCCAATTTCTTAAAGCAAATCTCTCTCTCTTATAGTAAATCTCCCCCATCCCTCTCTGGAGGAGGCTGACTAGTATGGTTAGAGAATTTTCAAGTGGATAAGGGAAATGGGCACAGTAGACAAGGAAAGCTAAGACACCTCTTTATTTGGCATAGTGAAGCCAGTCAGAGATCTTTGAACACGGTTTTTATGTTTTTTGTGTTTTTAATGATGATTTAACACCATTGCTACTGCAAAGAATGATCTTGAAACTAGAAAGACAAGCAAAAGCTTAGTTATATTAATCAGTAATTAGTAATAGTTCAGTTGGTTGCAGGTCTGGAACAGCATTTAGAAATTAGGGAGGAAAGTTAGCATTGGAATTTCCAAAATTTGGGGGCCTCCAGTAACATTTGTATATCACAGTTAGTCAATGGCAGACACAAGTGGGGTTTAGGGATTTGGGGCTACGCAGATGGGGCCTACTATTACTAGGTTGTTCTAGCTGCCACCTTGGACCACGTATGTTTACCACTTGCATTGCTGCAAGTTTCTTAACAGCAGGAATTCCACTGCCGTTAAGAGAAGAGTTTCCCCGAGGAAAAGGACAGTCTTAGGGATTCGGGGTTATGCTGATGAGACCTGCTATTACTAGGTTATTCGGTCTGGCAGTCACACTGTTGGACAGCATGTGTCCTAACAGTGTCATCTAGATATTTCTCACTGGGCCTAAAGACCAGTTATATCCAGAGGCAGCATCTGTTCCCACCCCCTGCCCCCCAACACTCTAAACACATTTCTCTTCCATCCACATTTCTCACTTCCAAATTCCTGTTCAAAAGCCCTCTTGAAGAAACCGAACTCACCACTGCCTAGTCTGAAAAGGCTAATATGTTTGCCACGGCTTCTACCACTCTGTACTCTCAATTTAGAACTCTGGGAGTGTCCAAGCCACAGGAGGGCCCAGATAGGGTCAGGAAGAACCCCTTCCTCAATTTATTTCTGCCATCTGTCTTTGGCAGCTGCAGAAGGAGAATTTCCCAAAGTCCCTCTTACAAACCTTTATCAGCTTCTGTCTCTTACTCGTAAATCCAAGATGCCCGGCGCTGCCCCATGGAGCCTGCATTCACTGTTCCTTTCTATCTCATCCCACCCCAACCCAAACTCTCCTTTCTTGACAAAATATTAAACAAATGTAGAGTACTAAAGTGTCGGGCTTCATTTTTGGATGTTTGCTGGCAGTTGTTAACCTTCATCCCCTTCCCTTCCCTGCTGTTCCACGTAGGGGCAGGTCTAGGCTCTCCGCCCTTTAGTGCTTGACGGGAAATTTAAACCACACAAGAACCACTCCTGCAGCTTCCCCCCAGCCGCCATAAAGAGCTCAAGCCAGGTAGTCTCCTACTCTATGAGACTAACTTGGGTAGCTCGCTCCAATTTTCTCAGAAACCTTCATTTTGTGAGAAACAAATCATTTCACACCCTCCTGAAACGTGTCTGAGGTCATGAGCTTGATGTCCCTTTCATATCTGGGGTGGGTATTTATCCCCCTGTGCAGGTGGCAGCAGCATATTGATTGTATATTTCTCCTTTGGCAGCTGGCCTCACATGACATTTTCATAGGGACACAGAATGAGAGCTGGAGACAGAAACATGGCCTAATCGACTTTTCCCTTACTATTTTTTTTTTTTAAAGCAAATTAGACACTCAAATAGTTGGATTAGGGATTTGGGGTTGTAATGAAACTTGTAATGAAAAAGTGATTATTTGCCCGACTCATCACAGTTCCAGGCATATACTCCACAAGAGTAAATGACTTTAAAGTTAAGTTCTAGATGTTATATATTTATGGAATATAAGTACATATATTTATGTACTTTTAAATAATCTTACTTCAGAGTTATTATTATTTTAGATGTTGATTCTTTTTTTAAAAAAAGTACATTTATTTCAGGTTAATGTGAGGGTACAGACAACCAGGTCAAAATTTCAATTTTGTTAGGTATGTACCACACGCAAAAGGTGTGCCAAACACCCCCTCCCCATGCCCATTTAGGGGAGTACCCCCAAACCACCCACCCTCCCTTATCACCCCTTCCCCCAACTAGAATTAAAATGAGCTTTTCTCCTATGTAGACAGGCATCAGATCGTCTGCTGGCTTCATATCACTATTGAGTACATTGGATAATTGATTTTCAATGCTTGTGATACTTTACTAAGAAGAACGTATTTCAACATCATCCAAGATATTAGAAAATTTCTTAACTTTCTATTATAAAATATGAGAATTTGGGATTATACCTTCGCAATGCTCTTACCACGTATTTTTATTAGAATGAGTATTTAGGGTTTACATTAAAAACAGAATGTTTAGGCTCGGCACCTGTTGCTCAACGGGCTAATGCGCCAGCCATGTACACCTGAGCTGGTGGGTTCGAATCCAGCCCCTGGGCCCGCCAAACAACAATGGTGGCTGCAACCAAAAAATGGCCGGGTGTTGTGGTGGGCGCCTGTAGTCCCAGCTACTTGGGAGGCGGAGGCAGGAGACTCGCTTGAGCTCAGGAATTGGAGGTTGCTGTGAGCTGCAATGCCGCAGCACTCTATCCAGGGTGACAGCTTGAGGCTTTGTCTCAAAAAAAAAAAAAAAAACAGAATGTTCGGTGATCCTTTGCCTGTTGTTTTTTTTTTATACAAGACCCCAGCTGACAACAAGTGATGACAGGTGCCCACAGTCTAAAGAGAACTTGTCCTTGAGGTTTCCTGGTCTTACAGAGCATGTCAGGTGGACATTGTGGCCTGATACCTCTCACTAGAGTATGGGCACCTGCTTTAGGCTGTTGTTTTAGGGCTCTCTGAGATTTAGGAAACTTCCCATGGCCTTCACCTCTCAGCCCCTGAAGGGTATACATCAGGACCCTAGGATCAAATAAAAGTGACTGAGAAGGAAGACGGTGTCTCCTCATCACAAGTCACCCGGGAGTGACCAGGGTGAATAATGAGCCTACACTGCGTCAAGGGAACCAGAAAATTATGTGAGGAGGAAGTTGTCAGAAGAACTGAGTGCGCATCCCCTTCCTGGAAGACACGGAGACCAGTGAGTATCGCATCAGGAACAGCTTTCTCTAGACCCGAGTCTGTGTTTCGGACTTGCAGCACACCCCCACAGCTGCCGCCTCTTTGCTCTGCCATCATCTTCAGGGACTTGCTGAGAAAGGTTTGCAGGAGATGAGGCTGACGCAGAGGTGCTCTGCTTAGTTCTTCCTTTTTTTTTTTTTGATACAGTCTCACTTTATCCCCCTCTGTAGAGTGCTGAGGCATCACAGCTCACAGCAACTTCCAGCTCTTAGGCCTAGGTGATTCTCTTGTCTCAGCTTCCTGAGTAGCTGGGGCCACAGGTGCCCACCACAACACTCAGCTATTTTTGTTGCAGTTTGGCTGGGGCCGGTTTGAACCCACCACCCTCAGTATATGGGACCCACGCCCTACTCACTGAGCCACAGGCATCACCCAGGTTTGTTCATTTCTTGGGAACTCCAGCCCACGACAGAGCGGTGGTGCAGGAACTGGCCATTTCTGGCAGCATGAACGTCCTCTGTGGGTGCGTGCACAGAGCACTCCCCTGAGCTGTTCTTGTGTGGGCCATGCTACAGGCTGAGGCTCTCCTACCCGGTTCTTCTTCCCTGTCCCCCTCTTTACACAGGTATCACAGCGAGCTGGCCATCTGAAGGCCCCACTTACTTTCTGCAGACGCTTCTGCACCCCAGCAGGTGACACTCCTGTTAAAGCCCTTGCATATCTTACTGTATCTTGGTATCTGTTTCCCAGAGGACTCAACACAGGAGGCAAAACTAAAAACTGGGCACCTCTGAGACAGTCCTTATTCTATTATTTTCCATGGGATAATGATTTTGGTGAGTGTGGTAACAAGGGTCAAAAACTATTTTGCCTCAGGTGGCACCTGTGGCTCAAAGGAGTAAGGTGCCGGCCCCATATACCGGAGGTGGCAGGTTCAAACCCAGCCCCAACCAAAAAGATATATATATATTTTGCCTCAGAATTTTGATAGCAGTGCTTCAGTATTTTCTACCTTCCAGTATTAATGATTTCTGATGACTTCTATATAATCTCTATCATCCCCCCTCCCTTTACCACTCTCACACTTTTCCTTTTTCCATAGTACTCGAAATTTCACCAATGATACGCTTTGGTATGACTCTTCTTCATTTATTCAACGAGGAATACAGTATACAAACTCTGTCCTGTGAAATTTTACAATTATTCCTTTATAATTTTCTCTCCAATCACCTTTTGGCCTTTGGCTAAGGTCAAGTGTATAATTTCTTCTCTTTCTTTGCTTTATTCTCTCTCCTCCCCTCCCTTCCCTTCACTTCTCTTACTCAAATATTGGACTGCCACAGAATAAGAAATTTACCTTAATTTCCTTTTACTTTTCACTTTTATATTATTTGTTCTGTGTACAAGATTTCCTTAAGTACACCTCCCAACATTACTATTGATCTTTTAAAGTGAAATTTCAAAGTTACTATTCTGTTTTTCCCTCTATTTTCTGGATGTTCTTCTTTTTATTACCCTGTTCTTGTTTCATTGACTTGATATCTACTGCTAACTATTTGAAGATAATAGTTATTCTCTGTATTTTCAAGTACAGATACTTAAAAAAATACCATTCTCACTTAGTGTCATTCTGATTAATGAAAATTTATCAAAAAATAATAATTCTTATGGAAAAATTTGCTGTTCTTTTAAAAATAAAATTCTTATTGAATTATAAACATTTTATTTTTCTTTCATATATTTTAGTTAAATTTAATTTGGCACAGAATAAATTGATGAATAATCTAAGATTTATAAAATAATTATTGATTAGTTTCATATTTGTAAACAAATTCAGATTAAAACAAATTTCCTTTTCATTTTATTTAAAGGAAAGAAAACATAAAAGTGACTGAAATTTTCATTTTTAAAATGATAAAAATAGCCTTCAACACATTTTCTTAGTTATTGTGGTAAGACATTTATATTCTACACTTACTAGATTTAACATGTACCCTTGTAAAATGCGGTGAAGGCTATGTTAACCAGTTTCATGAAAGTATTTCAAATTGTATATAAAACCAGCACATTGTACCCCATAATTGCATTAATGTTCACAGCTATAATTTAATAAAAAAAAGTGATAAAAATAAGTTATGGAAATAGCTAGACCAAATTTATTCATTTTTATTTTTTTTTATTTTTACATATATATGTGTTTATTAGGTTTCCACTTTTTGCCTTCACAGAATTAAAAAGGCTTAATATTTAATAATAATAACAGTGTTTAAGATAAGGACTAGAAACAAAAACCTCGAAAAGAATGAAAGAAGATAAATACATTCAGAAAAGAAATCAGATGATTACTGCATTGAACTATTAAGCAATATTAATAATAATGCAAAGAAAGTCATTTGACATTCCCATTGTCAAATGAGAGTATGTCTGTTATAGAATGCTTTAACTCAGGCTCAGTATGGAGTCATCAGTTAACTTATTTTTTTCCAAAGTCTCAAAAAATTGACAACTAATATTTATAAATAAAAGTAAAAGGTAATTTCAAAAAACAGATCATGCCAAATCTAGACCAAATTTATTAAAGTGCATTTACTTTTAAGAAAAGCAGCATCTATCCCATTGTATCTAAGCGTGTCATTCTCTTTTTGTTGTGGCTCGTTCAGTGTGTGACTACATCATTGTCATATACTGAATCCAAGATTCCATCTTTAAATGAACAAGTTTGCTTAGTTTTTTGTACTTAGTGAGTTCTAATATATGTGGACTTGTTTATCCATCTTATTTATGTTTGTTTTTACAGAGTTTCTTATTGTCACTACAATTATTTATATTGCTTTTCATTTTGCCTTTGGTTTAAATTGAAGGAGTATTCTTTATTAAATATATTCAACTCGAGTTTAAACTATAAATAAGCTATTTCTATTCACATAGTGATTGCTTTTTAATTTTTGAGTGAAACATCAAAACAATCATTTTTATGAACATTTAGATAAAATTGCTCTTCTCTACTAAGTTAATAAATAAATAGGCACTCATGTATTTTTAAACAAAGATTTCACTGAAAATTGTTAACATGAAGTACAAAAAAATGGAAAAAACCTAAATTTATAACAGCAGCAGAGTGTTCTAAAACAGATATATTCAGTAATGAAGTTGAAGTGGTTGAATAAATACCCATAAACATCTAGGTAGATATAATATAATCATTATATAATAAGTTTCTAAAATAATGTTCAAAAACATTATTTCCAAGAAAATATTATTATTGGGATATACAAGAATTAGGTGGCTATCTATTTTATGCAAAATCATTTATTTTCTTATATTTTTAGTAAAACAATTTGAAATAAATACACTAAAGAGGGCAATGGTAAACTCTGCTTAGTGAGATTGTCTTTCTTTACATTGAAGAGTTTTAACCACAGCTCGGTGTTTAGGGCACCAGCCACATACACCGAGGCAGGAGGGCTCAAACTGGCCCAGGCCTGCTAAACAACAATGACACTGCAACAAAAAACAACCAGGCATTGGGATGGGCACCTGTAGTCCCAGCTACTTGGGAGGCTGAGGCATGAGAATCGCCTAAGCCGAAGAATTTGAGGTTGCTGTGAGCTATGACGCCACCGCACTCTACTGAGGGTGACATAGTGAGACTGTCTCAAAAACAACAAACAAAAAAGCGTTTTAAATTTTTCACATTGATTATGTATTACTTTCATAATCAGAAAAAAATACTGAATATCATTTGGGGAAAGGCCAAGATAAAAGAAAGTAGCAGAAGGAATAGTAATTATTAGTTATTGTCTTCATGACATCCGTCTAGGAAACATTTAGGCAAAAGTGGCTCATCCCTATGTAATAATTCACCCATGACTTGGACATCTCCTAATCTGCAGTACCTCTCTCAGCGGTTGAGAACACCAAGCTCAATCACTGTAAAGCAGCCAGATAGGCAGTGAATTACAGTGAAGTCAAAGAAGTATGACTCAAAATTAAACCTCCACTGACAGGATCAAGGAATTTGGCAAGAATGTTTTTGTTCATTTTATTTATTCATTTTGTTGTTGTAGTTTTTTGTAGAGACACAGTTTTACTGTGTTGCCCAGGGTGGTCTTGAACTCCTGGCCCAAAGTGATTCTCCTGCTTTAGCCCCACAAAGCACTGAGATAGCAGGCGTGAGGGGCATGAACAGTTTAGATTCTCAAACTTTCTGAATCACATTTTCTTCCTCTGTGAAATGGGAAAGTGATATCTACCTTACAAACTTTCTGGAAAAAATAAAATATAAAACAATACATGTAAAGAGAATGACTCATTGTCTGACACATAGTTTTAATTAATGGTAATGTTAAGGCTAAGCATGGTGGTTCATGCCTGTGATCCGAGCACTCTAGGAAGCTGAGACAAGAGTTTGAGACCAGCTGAGCAAGAGGGAGACCCCGTCTCTACTAAAAGTAGAAAAACTAGCTCAGAGTGCTGATGTGCATCTGTATCCCAGCTACTCAGGAGGCTGAGGCAAGAGGATTTCTTGAGCTCGAGTTTGAGGTTGCTGTGAGCTATGATGCCACTGCATTCTATCCAGGGGGACAGAGTGAGTCTCTTGTCTCAAAACAACAGCAACAAGAACAAAAGAGTACTGTTAAGAGTAGTTGATGATATTTCCTCTGACATAAAATTAACTTGCTGTCATAAAGTTGCTTTTCAAGAAAGAAGAAGCCAAAATAAAATAATGATAATAGTAACAGTAGTAATAATAATTAATAATTAATAATGTTAATTTCTGTCCTTAGTGTTGCTGAATGTGTTTTCACATTCAGACGCCCTAGCCCTATTGACTTGAAATTAGCACTGAGTTTGTAAAGTCCTTCGGCAAAATATACATAATAATACCAATAATAACAATGATAATAATAATGCCAGTAGTAAAATCTGGAGCCACGTCATTACAATAAAAATCCCTGATATTGGAAATTTACTTTGCATTATTTTCTTCAGTTATGAATGCCTGAATATAGTAATGCAAATCATAAACATAACCGTGATTCAAATCAGATGCACTGAAGTGGGACATCAGCAATCACATTGATATCTTATTGAATGGTAACAAACTACATATTATTTTTGTTATCTCAGTCTCTCCATAAGAGTATTCAATATTTAATAATCAGTAGTGGAGATGAAGCCTATTGCCCAAATTATAATCAATTAAAGTGATTTTTAAAGCAATGAAATTTAAAAAATACACATAAGAGAGAAGAAAATAGCAATTATCAAACAACTATGTAATAACACAGTGAAATAAACACTAATCTCCATTTTTCAGGAAACTTTCTCACAAGAAGGTAAAAGTTACTTCAAAGTGTAGCTACTTAGTAACAGAATTCCAACCCACTCTACCTTACATAAAGGTCCTGGTTTCTTTTTCATAATTAAAGTATACAATGTCCACATTCTTGCCATTTGCATTGCTGACAGGTATAAAACAGGTCTGTCTATACCTTAAAAAGGTTTGTCTATGCTTTTTAAAGCAATGAAATTTAAACAATACACATAAGAGAGAAGAATAGGTATAAACACAACTCGCACAAAACAAATTCATACAGGCTATTACAAATAAAATAAAGTTCAGCCTTTGGGGATTTCATTTGTTGCCACATACATAAATAATCGACACCTGCTATGACCACAATAGCAAAGCACAAATAGAACAAAAATATCTGCTGATATGTCTATTTATGCTATATTGGATATATATATAGAGAGATGATACATATGTGAGATATCTATCTATTTATACATATACATAGACTATACATATAGTCGACTATATTTAGACTATATATAGTTGACTGTACATAGACTATACATATATATATAGACTATACATATATATGTACATATATAGTAAACTATATTTATTGTATATTGGATGGTGGAAATTATCTTATAAGAGAATATAAGTGCCCTATAACAGTTTTTAAAATCCAAACTGAAAGCCTGGTCAATTTGTTTAACTACTTGAGCACAGTCCACAAGTGAGATTCTTCTCAGATTCTTTGGTAGTGAAGAGTGACCAGGAGAGCTAAAAAAGTCTCAGTGGAATTTAAGAAAATTTATGCTAGAATTTCTGGGGGAAAATCTGTACTTTCCTTATTTAGACACCAGCCTATTTCTCTTGCCTGCCTTAACTTCCTGAAACACAAATGTGATGGTTTCAAGAGATGTTACATTGCTATTGTAGCTGCCCGGAAATACTTGTCTACAGACCTGCCACTTAAGATGTAAGTAATAGTCTAACCCACTATTATTTGAGGTTGATCTTATCTGGAGTTCAGTATAATTGTATAATAAAACGCATTGTTGGGTGGTGCCTGTGGCTCAAGGAGTAGGACACTGGCCCCATATACCGAAGGTGGTGGGTTCGAACTTGGCCCTGGCCAAAATTGCAAAAAAAAAAGTATTGTTTTTAGGGTCAAACTTTCTATATTCAAATGTACTAGCTATGTGACCTTGACAAGTTATTTATACTTCCATTTCTTTAGTTTCTATGGTCTGTAAAATGGAGATAATGTTATGATAAACAAGTTAGTTAACATTACAAATATTTAAACACTGAGAAACTTTAATTTTAGACTATGACAGAGCAGTTGATGGCATATTAATACATTTTCTGAGAACTATGAAAACTGGATACAATTAATTAAAAAGATTGTGGAATATATTTAAAAAAACAATACAGGCAGTAAGGACTTGAACAGAAGTGAAACTTATTAAGGTGAAGAAGATCTCTGCACAGCTTTTAATACTAGGGAATTTGTTAATTCACATGGGACATAGAAAATAATAAGAAACCACTTTGTGGCCTTTTTTGCAATATCCCTGAACTTTAGAGGCAATGCTAGATTTCGGGTCACCCAACATAGCCCAATATGCAGAAGAGGTCACTAGAGAAAGGTAGTCCTCAGAGAAATTAGTAATTACTATACAATCAATTGGTCACTAAATTACTTGAAAATTTCCAAGATGTACATTTAGGAAGAAATAAAAAAATAGGAGAAATGCTCAGGAAAGAAGCAAAAATGGATGGTAAGTGGCCAAATACTAAAGCAAGATTTTAATAGTTTTATGGGGTTGGAAAAACAAAATTAGAATTTTAGGCCACCACTAAAGAGGGGTTCATGATTTTAATTGGGTCTTTTAATGAGCTACATTATAAGAGAATGGGCAACCAAAAACCAGCAAAGTTTATACTAGGTTATGGTGTATTCCTGCACCGTATTTACATACAGAATAAAATATTCTACTTTTAGGAATATTAACCTTCAGATCATCTACAAGTTTTCACACATAATGTTCAAAATTCAACAATAACAATAAAAATGAAATAACCCCAAGGAAATAGAAAACTTGAATGCTAATTAAGAGAAATTATAGGTATTAGAGCATTACAGCATTGCAGATGGTCTAGTTTACCCTGCAATGATCACACATAGATTGTAAAATATTGGCAAGAATACTTCTAAAAATAAGTGAATATGAATAATTTTACCTTGAAACTAAGGAGACAACAACCAAAGCAAATAGACATCCTACCCAATGGGAAAGGATATTTGCAAATTTTGAATCAGACAAAGACTTGATATCCAGGATCTATAAAGAACTCAAATTAATCCACATGAAGAAAGCCAACAGTCCCATATATCAATGGGTAAGAGACATGAATAGAACCTTCTCTAAAGAAGACAAGACGAATGGCTAACAAACATATGAAAAAATGCTCATCATCCCTAATTATTAGAGATATGTTAAATAGTTTGATGAAAATATTTCAGATCGTATATGAAGCCAGCACATTGTACCACATGATTCCACTAGTGTACATAGCTATGATTTAATAAAAAATAAATCATAAAATACACATGTATTTGAGACAGGTATTCATCTTTACATTCTGTTACTGTGTTTCTGGTTTGGCGACTTCAATTTTTTTCATACCTGAAGGATTTTAGGTATTTTGATTTGTACTGAACATGTGATCATTTATATTTGTTAGCATTATGCATAACACACATAAAGAGTTCTTGATTTACAAATAAAATTCTTATAAAAATTTATATGGCCAATTCAATTTCTTGATTCATTTTTTCCCAACCCTACTTTCACTGCTATGGAAGTTGATACTGACATAGCACCCATTCCCATGGTCAGAACTCACTATTGTAGATTCCCAAATGTAAATGCGTACCCATGAGCACCTCTAGTCTCAGCTTTCCTAGCTCTTCCTCCCCTGAGATATGTGTACAAACATTTATTTGCCATGAAATATCTCTTAGGCAGATAAAAGAAATCCCAGTGAGGTTTTTTTTATCCAGGAATTAAGCCTGTGGCTCATCGAGTAGGGCGCCGGCCCCATATGCCGAAGGTGGCGGGTTCAAACCCAGCCTTGGCTGAACTGCAAAACAGAAAAATAGCCAGGTGTTGTGGCAGGCTCTTGTGGTCCCAGCTACTCAGGAGGCTGAGGCAAGAGAATTGTCTAAGCCCAGGAGTTGGAGGTTGCTGTGAGCTGTGTGATGCCATGGCACTCTACCAAGGGCGATAAAAGTGAGACTCTATCTCTACAAAAAAAAGAAAAAAAAAGGGAGAGATCCTAAAGACAACAGAGGATGGCACTGCCCCACATGTTATGTATAATGCTAATTGATATAAACTATCTCATGTTCAGCAAAAACTAAAATATATGAAACTCTACCCAAGCTTTGTTACTATGTGAATTCTGGGTCTTGAATAAGTGATTTGTCATTTAAGTACTTTGAGCCTCAGTTTCCTCATTTAAAATATGTAATATGTTGAAGTTGTAGCTATCTTTATTCTACTTCCCAGTTATAAAATGATATGATTCTTAGATTACTGTATAACTCAACAAAAAAAAGTAGTCTCATTATTACATTCAGGTTGGTTTTAGATGTCAGGTGCTAGTCTGAATATTTATATTAGGGATTATCAGAATTCACTAATATTAACATGTTGCTTTATAGTTGTGAAAGAGTAAGATAACTCATATTTTATCTGTCTACTGTAACATTTGTGACATCACATATGTTCAAGTAAAGGGAAAGAATGTATTTTTTTATATAAAAATGCTGAAGTTTTTAAAGGATACCTCAGGTGCTACAAAGTTTGCAGTATTGCTTGGAGTTAAAAGAAGTCCATTTTCTCCTCTAAGTTGTTTTGCAAAACCAAAATCACAGGTCTTAATTGAGTCTGCATAGGCCCATTCATCCACATACAAAATATTACTAGGTTTAAGATCACGATGAACAACCTCAAACATAAAAGAAAGAAGAATTACATTTCTATAACTAAATATCTACAAAATAAAACATTTTAAACATACATCTAAAACAGAAGGAACTTTCCCAATTACAAGATTTTGAAAATGACATATTTTCTAACCTTAAAAGCCCAAAATATACACAGGACATCTATCAGATAGATGCATTCATTAGTTTCATTCAAGCCACCAGTTTGGTTAATCATTTCCCATCTCAAAAATATCGATACTAAATTCTCAGTTCCACTTTCAAATATAATAAAGACACTACCCGACACCCCCTTCCCTGAAGTAAACAACTATAAAACCTGTATATAATACAAAAAGCAACTACCTGAAGATACTGAAGAATGAACTGATGCAGATAGACTCTTGGTTGAAGGAGGGAATACAGGGAGCTATACAAGTAGGTTCCCAAATCTGTGACTTTTAGCCTGAGGTTAAGTAGAGTTCCAATGGTACACAGTGATGGTGAAGACATTGTGGAAAAACCCACAGTCTTTCTGGCCTGGAGGACCATAAAAGAGATACTAGAAAATTGTAAATGCCGAGTGGGGAAATACTATAAAGGAGAGAGCCAGAACTGATAGTTGAATAAAAAATGTGTGGAAAAGGGTCAAATCAGTTCATATAAAGACAAATGATAAGAACAAAGATTAGAGCTGCTGCCCTCCATAAAAGAGTTTTCAGTTCAAGTCCAGCCAAGAAAATTACCAACTTAAACAAAGGAAATAATAATAGCCATTGAGAAAAATAACATAATGCAAAAACTTCTATAATAATATTATAATGTTAAAAATAGCATCCAAAGTTATTTGATATAAAAAGAACCAGGAAAACAGAACACAGTGTCAAAATAAAAGAAACTCAATAAATTTTAACTCTAAGATGAACCACACTGGAACTAACAGACAAGGATTTTAAAGTGCCTATTACAAGTATCCTCAATGAAGTAAAACAAAACATGATTTTGCTTCCTGACATTCTCAGCAAAATAATAGCAAGATTCAGCAGAAAAACAGAAACAATGAAGAACCAAATGGGCTGGGTGCAGTGGCTCAAGCTTGTAATTCTAGTACTTCAGGAAGCTGAGACTGAAGGATAACTTTTAGTCCAGGAATTCAAGACTAGCCTGGGCAACGTAGGGAGTCCCTGTCTCTGCTTAAGATATAAAAATTAGGTGGGCATAATGGTGTACTCAGAGCCCCAGTTTTGGGGGGAGAATGGAATAGAATAGCTTGAGCCCAAGAGTTTGAGGGTTGTAGTGAGCTATAATGATGCCATGCTAGCCAAGGAAACAGAGTGAGACTTTGTTTCAAGGAAAAAAAAAAAAAGAAAGAAAGAAATGTAGAGCTGAAAAAATTTCTGAAATTCCCTATGTGATGATTTCTCTACTACAACTATTCACTTCATTTAATCTTGGCTTACTTTTAATCAGAATTTTACTACACTGTTTTTAAGGACAAGAACCAAGTCTTAACTTGTGTTTGATTCTGCAACACCTATTACAATGCGTGATATGTGGAAATCCTCAATATGTGTCAGTTATTAATTTAGTTAACTGATGTAAGAACTTGAAGGTTTATAAAATAATAAAGGAGATATGCTTATCATTTTCCTTCTTTCAAAAATTTTCATCTTGCTATATTTTAAAAAGTGTTGATAAAGACAACAAAGGAATTAAATTATAATAGAAGTTAGTCCTTTGGCACTATATAATTCATTTCAAAGTATTGAAAATATACTCCATTAAACCACACACAAAACTGAGTACTAGCTTACTGTTATTTCTTATCAAAAGGGCCTATCTATAATTTTCATAGTGTTAATTAGGAATTGTCATTTTCTATTGTTTATTGTTAACTTGGAACATATTCACTATTATGACTTATTCAAACTTGTAAAATTTTAAAATTATGTTTGACTTTGTTTTCTTGTAAAGTTATATATAAAGAAAGTTAACATTTTTGCAATTCAATTCATTTGCCTTTATTAAGAGACAGGAAGCAAAATAACAAGCCTGCCCCTCCACCACAAAATTTAATACATTAATATACCAAATATTTAAATATAATTTTTTTACTGTATTTAGGGGAAGTTAGCAGAATTCAAGATACACAGGGGATCAATAATAGGACACTCTGTATAGTCCTCTTTCTGTATGTTAGGTACTGTATAATTTGAATAATAATACTCTTTGGGTAATTCTTTTATGTTTCACTTTTAAATTTGATTTGTTTTAATAATTTCAAAGTCAAGTTTAGGTTCATTTATATAATTCAAACCACTTTTAAAACTAATATCACACATTCTATTAAATTAGGGGCAACAGGTAGAGATAATTAATAAAGCATTATCCAATTTCCTAAATTCAACCTTCACTACATTATGAGTTTTATTATGATAGTCTTTATAAAAACATAAGTGACAGACAAAAGCAATTTATTTTAGGTAGCATCATGTCCTATACGTAGTTTTGTAAATGTTTAGGTCCCAGAATTGAAAGGAAGAATATAACTATAACTTACTCCTTGACGATGAAGATAGTCAACTGTCTGAATTATTACATATAATACATCACTAGCCTCTCGTTCTGAGAAACATTTTTGTTTGAGAATACAATCAAGTAGTTCTCCTCCTTTCATCAAATCCGTAACAAGGTAAACATATCTACCATCATCAAATACCTAAAAAAGAATGAATTTTTAAAATATAATTATTTATAAATCTAAAATGCTTAAATTGTACTTTCTTTTCTACTAAACCTCTATTGTTAAAAAAAATTATTCCTATATGGTTAATGTAGTACAAGCTATACTGAAGGTTGGATCAGTTAAACAACCTACATCATCCTAAGAGACAATGCTAAATATATAATTTTATTAATTCTTCAAGTTGTAGGTTATAGTTCATTAGACAATAAAAATGAAAAAAAATAGAAATTTGTGCTTCTCAAATGACATATACCTCATTTTTTGCTATATTATAGAAATTTTTCCTCTGTAATAATAAGCTTCCTTCTCAAATTAAATACATTATTTGTTTTAAATAACCTTCCCTTAGTCCATTATCTGACATTGTGTCTTAAATATTTGTTGAATTCAAATAGTATAGCAAGGAGTATTAAATAAAAATATTTATACTCTTTTCACTCAAGGGATTTGTGATATTCACACACATATGTGTATATATGTATATACACATGTGTATATATAAATATATGTATATATTTACAAATACATACATACATATATGTGTATATACATATATTTATATGCAAACATCTTAACTATGGTTTAAAGATTACAAATTAAAGTGCATATCATAGCATTGGAATTGATCATTTCTAATTTTTCTGCCTTCTCTAAAGAGAAAAGAACACTATCTTCTTATGTGAAAAGTCAACATTTAGTTACATCTATTAATGTGAGTCATATATTCATTTTATAAAACAACAGACTAATACTATTCTACTCAAGGAACAATCCATAATGCTATATCCAACTGCTATGCAATTAAGAAATGTGAAATCTTCAAAAAATTGACAGATTCCCAATCCTCTGTATCATCTATATTTATATTACTATAGAATAGTAAATGGTGTTAGTTACAATGTTAACTAGTTAATCAACCAGAATATATTTAACTAATCAGGACATTCTCATTTATCAACTATCTTTCTTTGCTTTTTATATTCTATAAGAAGAGTAGGAGTGTAGAATCAGGAAAAAACAACTGAAGCAGCTAATGTACATGTCATGGGATTTTATCACAGATATACAACGTTTAAATAAGAAAAATAAAGTTTCAAGCCATAACTATATAAGCTTAGCTGATACCTAGATTTTTAAATACCTCCATCTTTTAAAGTGATAATATTGGGATGTTGTCCATAGCGCATCAAAATTTCAATTTCTTCTGAGGGATCTCGCTTACTTTTGTCAATGATCTAAGAAATAAGAGAAAATTCTCAGAGGAAAAGAAATTATTTTCTCTGTCTAAAAATGAATGAAATATTTTTAGTTTGGTTACATTTTTAATCAAATACCTCTTAACATTTAAACATTTCCTACAACTAAAACTTAAAAGAAAGAAAAAGGTAAACCAGAGTACTTTATTTAACATTGTATCCCATTTCACTGAAATTATACTAAATGATTAAGTGATTCCAATGTGACTGTATTGTCACAATTGCTCAATTGTAGCAGACTGTATTAAAATAAAAGTACTCAGCCATAAAGAAAAAAAATGGCAATCTAGTATGTTTTGTGACAACCAGGATAGAACTAAAGTAAAAAAAAAATCTAAAATATCACAAGAATGGAGAAACAAATACTTGTACTCAATACCAAATTAGAACTAATCAATTCCATTAATACCTAAGTGCACATATGGAAGTAAATCTTCTTTTTTAATTTTTTATTGAGACAAAGTCTTGCTATGTCACCCTCAGTAGAGTGCTGTGGTGTCACAGCTCACAGCAACATCAAACTTCTGGGCTCAAGCAATTCTCTTACTTCAGCCTCCCAAGAAGCTGGGGCTACAGGTACCCACCACAAAGCCTGGAAATTTTTTTTGTTTTAGCAGGCCTGGACTGGGTTCAAACCCACCAGCCATGGTACATGTGGCCAGCACCCTACCCACTAAGCTCCCGGTGTCACCCTGGATGTAAATCTTAATGAAAATCAATTTGGATGGGAGGGGAGGTAGGGATTGGTTAAATTTACACCTATCAGGTGCAGTGCACAATATCTGGCTAAAGGGCACACTTATAACTTTGATTCAATCTGTAAAAAAATAAAGCATGAAAACAAAACATATCCCCTAATTTTCTGAAATTAAAAAAAAAAGAAAACAGCTACAAGTGCTGTGAAGGAAATTTTAAGATTGATTAGAATATTGATTATGGTAGTGATGGCACAACTACCTGTCAAAAGGTGGAATTGTACACTTAAAATAGTGATTTTATGTATATAAATTATTCCACAATCAAGCTTATTTTAAAGGCTAAGAAACTACTAAAATGCAAATAAAAAACATTAAATATATTGTTCTAAAATAAAGCCATGAAAAGAAATTCAAAGTGAAAATATTAAGTTTTAGAGCTCTCTTTCATTATCTTTCTTATCTTCATTTGTTCCACTGACTAGTTAACCTATAAATTATATACATAAAACAAAAATTTAAGGCTCAGGGATAATACCTTCACTGCAAATTCCATGTTAGTGGTTGCATGTATGCATCGCTTGCAAACAGAATAGGAGCCAACACCAATATCCTTTCAATTCATATACTTCACCAAATTCTGCAGCATTTCCATTTATCTGTTTTTTCAAAAAAAGCAAAATACTGAAGAGAATGAAACATTTTCACATTTTCTATTTTTTGTCCTAAATATACATTCATCTTACATCTTAAAAGAAATTAAGAATAAATCATTCTAAAGAAGTTTTTAACATGTTATGGCTTCCAGTGGTTCTCAACCCTCCTAATGCCTCAGCCCTTTAATAAAGTTCTTGTAATAAAGTTCTTCACGACTTATAATTCGAGAACCACTGGCTTAAACAGATTCTAAACTAATTTTAAAGTGTAGACTTTTAGGATCCCTGAGGCCAATACAATAGATCAACTAGTTTAGACAGTAACTTTACATTTTATTCATAATGGACCACCTAAATAAATTAAAGGTCATTACTATCAACTTCTTCTCAAAATATATAGAGACATCTTTAATCATTATATCAAGATTTAAAAAATAGTTAAAAATCACTTTTTAAAAAAAATATTAAAAACCCAGTGGCCAGATCTAGTGACTCATGTCTATAATCCCAACACTTTGGTAGGCCAAGGTGGGAGGATCACTTGAGGCCAAGAGTTTAAACTAGTCTGGGCAACATAGAAAGACCTCATCTCTACAATATTAAAGAACAAAAAATAGCCAGATGTACTGGCCTGTGGCTGTAGTTCCAGCTACTGTTAAAGATGAGGCAGGAGCCCTGGGGTTTAAAGTTGCAATGAACTGACTGTGACATTGTACTGTAGCTATAGAGTGAGACATTGTCTCTAAAAAATGAAAAAAAAATTAACAATAACTGGGATAAATATTAGTAATTATCCCCTGATTATTATATCCCTAAACTAAATAATGTGATTAGGTGGTATTTACCTGAACGATTGGTAATACATTTGAATTTGTGTTAGTAGTGATTTTATGTTCTTCTGCAATAGAAGTTGCAACAAAGCTGAATCCTTTCAAGAGCTGATGAGCATTTGCACTGGCTGGCAAACCAGGAGAATCTAATGCTCAAAGAATTAGATTTAATTAGAACTACACAGTAATCTATGGCATAAAATGTCCTATTTTTAAAAATATAAATTTATCATTTGATACATTATATGTTTACTTTATTTTATATTTTCTGCCTCCCACCACTCATATACATGTTCCATTTGGTCAGTAATTTTTGTCTGTTCTGTTCACTGCTATATCCTCATTGCTTAGGTTGTAGTAGTCATTCAATATTTGTTGAACGAAAGCACAAAACACATGCCACTAAAAGGAAACCACCACTAAATTCTAAAGTGCAAGAGTCATAGTAATACATTTTATGTTTAACTTCCTGCCTCATACTCTGTAAATAATTACCATGTCAAAGGATTTATAAAACAAGAAGAAAAAAAAAAACCTGCCACCCTTTTCTCTAGTCCGTGCTTCTCTTATAAATATCTCTCATTTATAGTCTCTACTTGACAGGTGTCCAAATAATGTCGTATATGGGATCCATACTCCCAGAAGAGCAAACCAAACCTCTGCAAAGTTATCATTCTTTTAGTTCTTAAGAAGTTTATTTTTAAAAATCTATTAGAAGTAAATTCTCAATTTTACACATAAACATCCATTACCTTTAAGTGTTTTTGCAGTAAATTCAGGATCAAAACAAAAAGTGTCATCTGGTTTTCCAGAAGCAGGCTTAAAAGGAGGTTGAACTTCTCTTTTATATAATTCTAGAAGAAACAACAGGGCAACTTAAAAACATATTAAGGATTTTAAAAATAATTATGCTTTGTAAGGTAGAACAGAACATAATATTCACATTTCTTAATAAATGACTCATAATTCCATAAAAGAAATTTGAACTTCCATTCTTGAGATACTTTGCTAAGAAGAATATGTTCCAGCTCCATCCATGTAAACACGAAAGAGGTAAAGTCCCCATCTTTCTTTAAGGCTGCATAAATTGTGGTACATGTATACCATGGAATACCATGTTATATTTTTTTATGTGCTTTCACCTGAGTCCATGTGAGGACTTTTTTTCAAAAAAATGAAATCATAGCTATGTACATTAATGCATTTATGGGGTACAATGTGATGGTTTTATATACAATTTGAAATACATCAAACTGTTTAACATAGCCTTAATCGCACTTTCTTAATTATTGTGTTAAGACATTAATATTCTACACTTAGTAGACTTGACATGTACCTTTGTAAAATGCACCATATGTATGATCTGACCCATTACCATCCCTCAACTCATTCTCCCCCACCCCTCCTCTCTCTCTCCGATTCCCCCTTCATCTTGGGATGTAGTTGGGTTATAGCTCTCATATGGAAGTGTGGGTACTTAGATTTGTTGATTAAATGTGTTTTATGGAGACAGTAGATACTTGGGTTGTGGTTTTATTGTTTGTTTGTTTGATTGCTTGTGTGTTTTTTTTTTTTCATTCTATTCAGACAGTGTATGTCCTTTAAATGGTGAATTCAGATAATTTTATGCACAGTGTTTCTATTGATCTGTGGGATACTGTTCTGTTAATAATGTTGAGTAATATCTTATTGATTTGTTTTTCCTCTTATGTTATTGCTTTATAAATGGTGTGAAGTTTAGATTTTTTTATGCTATCACACTGTTATCTATTTTGTTTATTCATATACAATGCAGTTCTGACTATTTCTTCCAGGGAAAGTATGGTCACAACACATTCCCTTAATCTTTGCTTGTCTGGAAAAGGATTAATTTCTCCATTAATAGTGTTGTGCATAGTATTCCATGGTATACATGTACCACAATTTATTAATCCATTGGTGGGTTAATGGGCATTTGGGCTTCTTCCACGACTTAGCAATTATGAATTGGGCTGCAATAAACATTCTGGTACAAATATTTTCATTATGATGTGATTTTTGGTCTTCAGGATATATACCCAATAAAGGAATTATAGGATCAAATGGCAGATCTATTTTTAGATCTCTAAGTATTCTCCAAATATCTTTCCAAAAGGAATGTACTAGTTTGCATTCCCACCAACA
>CAUYON010179180.1:0-22202 GCA_963573935.1 Arctocebus calabarensis
ACCTTACTAAATGCAGAATACACATGTCTTCATACAATAACTAATAAAATGACATTAAGACTATGTCAATCAGTTTGATGAAAATAGTTCAGATTGTATAGGAAACCAGCATATTGTACCCCTTGATTGCACTAATGTACACAGATATGATTTAATAATAAAAACAATAAAAAAAAGACTGAGGAAAAAATACATATGTGTACACACTAATGTATAATAATTTACAGAAGATTAATTTCTAGAAGCAGGGCTTCGAACAACAGAATTTGTACATTTTTACAGCTCTTATTATATTTTACCAATCATTCATTTATAACCTTAGCTGCAGTTGATGAAAGCACTCATTTCTCAGGACTTCCAGAAACACAGAATACTACAATAGAGCATCATCTTTTTCAAATTCCTAACCCAAAAGTATAAACTAATTTTTGCATCCGTGAGTATATTTTTATTAGACGTGATATGCATTTTGGTGTTTATGGATTTATTTTCATGTTTATACTCCATTTCTCTGTTACTGGTTTTATCACTTTCAAATTATATGTAGCAACTTTATATATATGTTTTCCTTTTGCAATTTTTTCAAATGATTTTTGCAGTTTGCCATTTCTTACTTAACATTTTTATTTTCAATTATAAAATTATGTAGTGAAATCTATTGACCTTTACCTTTATGACTTCAACCTTTGATATTGTTTTTATAAAATTCTTCCTATTCTCCCATTTTACAACCATTATCCTATATTTTCAGATATTTATTGTGTGTTAAATTTAAACATTTTAAACATAAAATATTCTTGGGTGTGATATGAGCTTATCATAAACAGCTGCTGAGGGCTTATTAAGTAAATGTCTAATGCTATGACAAATTAAAGAAGTGAATGTATTCAGTGATCTGGCTTTGTTACTTCTCAGTCAATATGTATTTTAATATAATATGGAATTATTCTGTTTTCACCTTTAAAAGTGAGGATAATTACTATTTCACCAGATCAAAGCAAACATTATGGCAATATTTTGTCATTCTGTATCTTACTATAAAGCATTCCTTGATAAGGCAGAATGGTGATAAAGACCCAGAAATTGTTCTAATCTAAACATTAATAAAAATATTTGAATATGTGTCCTCCACTTGATAATAAACTGGAGAAAATACTACTTATGAAGATTTCTCTTAGGAAAGCCTGGTCATATAGTGAAGAAATACCTCTCACTATAAACAAATACAAAACCAGACAAAGCATATGTGGCAACTATTTTCATGAACTTTTAGTGATGGGATACAGACATTTTGAGCCCAAAATATATTCAAGCTTTCTCTCCTTCTGGGACATGTTCCTAATCATGGCACAGGGATGGCAGAGCCTAAGAAGCGTTGAGGCTGCACTGAGCTAAGGAGGCGAAGTTTGAAGTTCTGAGTTTCAAAGTGAAGTAGTTAGAATTTGCAGAACAGGGTCTCAGAAAAGAGGACATCAGTTGGAGGGGGTAGGCCAAGGAATTTGCATGAAGGTTCATCATGGTTCCTTAGACCAATTGTTGGCGACTCACAAGCAGAGAGAAATCTGTTCAGAAATCAATTTCTGGAGGAATGAGAGATAAAATGGCATGCCAGAAATAGCACAGGGCTTAGAGATCTTATCATTCTCACTCAGTGACAGTGAAGAGAAATGGCGGAACACTTTAGATATTTGGCAGAGATGTCAGAATGATCAAACCTAGGGAATACAAAATATATCCTAAACTGATTTAGGATTGAGAACACAAATTAAGTGAAACTTCCCCAATAAAGAATTAAACTAAGTAAAAAAGAACTCGCTATTAAAATTTAAAGCTCCTTGATAGAAGACAGAAGAATCACAAATCCCTACAGCACATCTTTTCCAATGTCCACATACAGTTCAAAAATAATACCTGAATGAAGAAAGAGGGAAATAACATACCTCCCATCAAAAGAAGTCCATAGAAACAAAACATAGGAAGAGCCAGATGTTGAAATTAGCAGCCAAATTAGTTAACCAAAAGGTTACTATTACAAATACTTTCAAAGGCATAAAGGAAAATATAGTCCTAATGACAAAAATAGATGGAAAACTTCAGCAGAGAAATAGGAAGTATAAACAAACAAAATTTTGTATATTTACAAATTATAATAAAAGATCAAAAACAAATTTATGGATTCTTTTAACAGCAGATTGGAGACAGTAAACTTAAAGAGAGACCAGTAGCAGTAATCCATTTTGACATTTATAAAATAACCACATTTAACAACTAAAGAAGTCACATTCTTTTTAAGATATCTACCATTTACTAACTTCCTCCCACCATCAAAAAATATTAAAATCATGTCGCATATGTTTATGGATTAGAGTAACATTAATTTTGAAATCAAAAACAGTAAGATATTTAGAAAAAAAACACATATTTTGAAGGTAAATGATATACTTCTAAACAGACTATGGATTCATAACAAATAAAATGAGAAAATTAGAAAATAGTATAAGCTGTGGGATATTAAAATATATTATATAAAGGCATGGATTTTAACTAAAGCAATGGCTAGAGGGAAAGCTATAGCTTTTTTGCTGTAGAAAAATTATAGCTTGAATATTGTATTATAAAAATTGTAAAATTTAAAATAAACCATCTTATAAGCAAAGTAATGGTGGCCACCTAATTCCAAATCTCCCCACTCCTTCAACAAGCTGAATAAATGAACAAGAACAGAAAATAACACACAAATCCCAGATCTTAAAATAAATAGATTTATTTATTTAAAACAAATAAATAAATTTTGTAGAAATTATAGATTACTAAAAATTAATAGATTTGAAATTAATAGATTAATAGATTCCCTAATAGAAATTATAGATTGAATAAATATATTTATTTATTATAAATAAATTTTGTATTTTTTACATATAGATCATTTGAATTTGAAATGTCCTGTACATTGGACAGCCCTCCTTTGATTCTGATCCTTTCACTCATGGAAACAGAAGCGTGATGGCTTCCAGCTTTATTTTCAAATTCAAATGAACATTTCAAACTCGAATGAGCTATATGTAGAAAAGTAAATACAAAACTCTACAATCTCTACCAGAGCTCCTATTGTAAGCTTTTCTTGAGAAAGGCTTAGTAATAAAGTCACAGGAGAAAAAAGAGATCTGAAAAAGGCATTGGTTGATCAGGGGCAGGTACTACCAGACAGAGAAATAAAGTTCATGGGGCCAAGAAGCTCAGTATTAGAGAAGTAATGTTATTTGGGGAGAAGAGTAAAAGAAAATTGAATCTATCTTGGGAGAATAGGGGAAAAACAGAAAAAGAAAAGAGAAAAATTTAGGAGACTAAAGAAAACCAAAATATTTCAAGTTTATAACACCTTGTCTTCCTCCTAAAAATAACCCCATCCTTTAGTTAAACTAAAAGTTGCTACATGACAGAACAGGACACTAAAACACTAACCCTGTTCACAAAAGCTACTATAAGAAAAACTGAAAATGAAATATCAGTGAAACATTTGGCTGATGGAATTTGGCCTCAACTAATGAAGAAACAAAAATAAATAGCAATATAATGCTCCAAAATGAATCATATATCCTCTAGAATTTTAGTGTAGGAAAAGTACCTTGAAATAAAAATTTTAAATTAAAGATAGAAATTAAAAAAATAAAATAAAAAAGAAATTAAATGAGAATTGTTGAACTCAGAAAAGAAATAGAAGAAAAATATACATTCAAGTCAGAAATACAAACTAAATTGTAAGATGAGAATGGGAGAATATATTTAAATAAACATTTATTATCCTTTTAACCCTTTTTAAAATTTTGAAATAATATTATCCTTACAAAAAGATTGCAAACAAAGTAAGACTTATTTTATTTTGCAATGAGTTCTTAAATGCCCTTGGCCAGCCTTCCAGTTATTTTTATAACTGCAATAAAATTATCAGACCAGAAGTTACCACTGATATAATATTATCAATTAATCTAAAATCCCATTTGAATTTTTCCAGTTGTTCCCTGCTGTCCGTTTTCTGGTCCAAGATAAATTTCAGTATTTGACTTTGAACTTAGTAGTCATATTTCCTTGGACCATTCAATTTTTGAGAATTACTAGGTTTTCTTTGCCTTTCATGATGTGGCAATTAAAAACAAAAAACCAAAAAACTAGTCAGTCATTTTGCAAAATAGCCTTCAACTTAGGTATGCTCAAGGCATCAATGCAATGTGTATTTTTTCAGTGAATACTTAAGAGAGGCATAGGATATCTTTATAGCCAAGTAATGGTGATGCTAATTTTGACCATTTAAGGCAGCTTCTTTGAAGTTTCTCCAGTATAAATTTGTCATTTTCCCTCTTTTTGTAATTAACAAATTTTGTAAATGTTCTGTTCCATTTCCAAATAATTTTAGTATCTATTGCTATTTTCTATTTCTCCATCATTCCTTTTATGTTTATTAATGTAACTTTCCTGTGAAAGAAGTTATGTGAGATTGGTAGATCAGTTGTTCAAGTGGTTGGAATGTGATAGCATATATCTGTGAAAGGTGCCAGGCTGGTGCTGAAAATCAAAGAGAGTACAGCATACAGGTATCAGTTACATGATGGGTGAGGATCACAGAATAAATCAAAGAGGAACTCAACTCCACAATCATCTCAAATATGTTACTAGTGAAAGAAAGTGGGGCACCTATAATTCTTTCCCTGAACATAAGTAGGTGATTTCTCAGTCATTTATTTATGCAAACATTTATTTTTATGTTTATGAAAACATGAACTCTTATTTATTGCATGGATTAAGATCTGTTATTATCATTCACTACATTAATCTTTTGGGAGATCCTTCATATTGATTTCTGTTTCTTTTGGTTTGTTTCCATGATTTTTTTCTTTTTATTGTTCAGGATTCATTGAGGGTACAAAGAATTAGGCTACACTGATTGCATTTGTTAAAGTTCCTCTTATAAGTGTGTCCCTCCCTCAAGAGGTGTGTCATATACCATAACCCACCCCCCAGTTCTCCCCTTCTCCCTTCTCCCCACTTCCTCATTTCTCTATCTGCCCTTGTATTAGATCATCTATTGCCTTCATATTAGAATAGAGTACATTGGATTCTTGCTTCTCTATTCTTGTGATACTTTACTAAGAAGAATGTGTTCCACCTCCATCTTGGTTAATACAAAAGATGTTTAGGTTGTTTCCATATTTTGATGATTGTAAAATGAGCTGCAGTAGACAGTCTAGTACATATGTCCTTATGATAAAAGGATACTTTTTCTTCTGAGAAGTTGCCCAGTAATGGAATTGCAGGATCCAATGGGAGGTCCAGTTTAAAGTTCTTTGAGGATTCTCTGTACTTCCTTCCAAAAAGGTTGTATTAATTTGCAGTCCCACCAACAGTGTGAAAGTGTTCCCCTCTCTCCACATCCACATCAGCATCCGCATCTTTGAGACTTTGTGATGTGAGCCATGATATCTCAAGGTGGTTTTGATTTGCATTTCTCCGAGGATTAGGGATGATGAGCATTTGTTCATCTTTATTAGCCATTTGTCTTCTTTAGAGAAGGATCTATTTATGTGTCTTATTCAGTGATGTATGGGATTGTTGGGTCTTTCTTTGTTGTTAATTAATGTGAGTTCTCTGTAGATGCTAGTTATCAAGATTTTGTCCAATTCATAATATGCAAATACTTTTCCTACTCTGAAGGTTTTATGTTTGCTTTGGTTGTTGTTTCCTTAGCTGTACAGTTTAATTTAATTTACTTTAATTTCCTAAGCTTTTCAGTTTTATTAAGTCTCATTTGTTTATTTTTTTTTGTTGTAGCAATTGTCATGGAAGTCTTCTTCATAAAATCTTTTCCCAGGTCAATATCTTCAAGTATTTTCCCTTTACTTCCTTTGTGTCCTTGATGAGCTTCTTGTCTTGGTTGTGATTGGCATATACAAAGGCTATTGATTTGTGGACATTGATTTTACATCCTGAGTCATTGCTATATTTTTTGACCACTTCCAGAAGTCTTGTTGTTGAGTCTTTGAGGTTCTCTAAATACAAGATCATATCCTTAGCAAAGAGTGAGAGTTTGACGACCTTTGCTCCTATTTAGATGCCCTTTATTTCCATCTCTTGCCTGATTGTATTGGCTAGAACTTCCAGCACTGTGTTGAATAGGAGTAGCAATAGAGGGCAACCTCATCTGGTTCCAGTTCTAAGTGGAAGAGCTTTTAGTTTTACTCCATTCAGTATATAATAATATTCAATTATTAATTAAATCTAATTCAATTAGATTAAGAAATGTGCCACATATGCCTATATTCTTAAGTGTTCTAATTAAAAAAGAATGCCGAATTTTATTCAATGCTTTTTATGCATCTATTGGGAGCATCATATGGTCTTTGTTTTTGCTTCTGTTGATATGGTGAATTACCTTTATGATATGTTAAACCAGTCTTTCATCCCTGGGATGAAACCTACGTGATTGTGATGAATGATTTTTTTAATGTGTAATTGTAATCTATTGGCAAAGATTTTATTGAGAATTTTTGCACCTATGTTCATTAGTGAAATTGGTCTGAAGTTCTCCTTTTTTAGTTGGGTCTTTTCCTGGTTTTGGCATCTGGGTGATGTTTGCTTCATAGATCATGTTCTGGAAGATTACTTCCCTCTCAATCTTTTAGAATAATTTTTGCAGCATAGGAATAAGCTCTTCTTTGAAAGTTTGATAGAATTCTGGTGTGAAGCCATCAGCACCAAGGCATGTTTTGTTGGGAGGTTTTTTATTGTTTCTTTGATCTCATTTCTTGAAATTGGTCTGTTCAAGACTATATGTCTTCTTGGTGAAGTCTAGGAGGAGAGTGTGATTCCAGATATAGATCCATTTCCTTATTTCCTTCACATTGTCAAATTTCTGGGTATATCCTCAAAAGATTTGATTTCTCCATCAATTTTGAAGCTTAGTTTAGCAGGATACAGAATTCTGGGCTGAAAATTATTTTGTTTAAGAAGGTTGAAGGTGGATTATTCTGCTCTTTTGGCTTGGAAAATTTCAGTTGAAAAGTCTGCTGTCATCCTAATGGCTCTGCCTCTGGTCAGTTGGCGCTTACTCCTGGCTGCTTGAAAAAGTTTTTTGTTCATCTTGACTTTAGACAGATTCATTACAATGTGTCTTGGAGAGGCTCTGTTTGGGTTGAGAAGACCTGTGGTGCAATATTCATCTGAAAGGAGTGTGTCCGGGTCTTTAGTAAAACTTTGGAAGTTTTCATTTTATGATTGTCTCCAGTAGGGCTTCCATATCTTTGGGATAATCTTCTTCCCTTTAAGGAATCCCTGTTATCCCTATGTTTGCTTCATGGAGTTTCATAGTTCTCTAAGCACCTGTTCTGCTTTCTCTCTCTTCTTTTCTGCCTCTTTAACTACCTAGGTTAACTCAAAAACTTTATCCTTTAGCTCTGAGGTCCTTTCTTCTCCACAATCTAACCTATTTTTGATACTTACTTTCTACTGCATTATTATATTCCCTAATTCTGTTCTTCATTTCCTTAAGCTCTGCTATATTCTTTCTATATTCTACATATCTCTCATCTGACATTTGGTCTGTCTTTCCTTTTTTTTTTTTTTTTTTTGTCCATTCTTTTTATTGTCTTTATGATCCATATTTTAAATTCCTTTCTGTCAAGTCCATTAATTCTTTATAGGTGAAGTCTTCTGCAGTAGCTTCTTCATGGTCATTTGAGGGAGTTCCTCTGGTTTGGTTTTACATGTCACCTGAATTTTTCCATTCATTCTTTCTCATGTGTTCTTTCTTCTTGTTCATCTCCTTGTCTTCCTTTGGTTCAAATTACCTTGTCCCAGAGCTTAGGTTTTGAAGTGACTTGGTGGGATCACACCTACGATGCATCTTAGAAGGGTAGAGGCAAAACTTACTAAATGCAGAAACTTTATACAATAACTAAGAAAATGTCATGAAGGCTATGTTAAACAGTTTGATGAAAATATTTCAGATTGTATATGAAACCAGCACATTGTACCCCTTGATTGCACTAATGTACAGAGCTATGATATAATAATAATAATAAAGTATCAATGGCAGATTAAAAAAAAGTGGAGGTCCTTGCTCTTGATGACAATACGTTGCAATGTGTCACCAGGACCCCAAGTGGCATTGTGATTTTTGAAGGAGACAGTACAGCAGCAACCTCTATGCTCCTTATTCCAAACTTGCCTTCACTGATTCCCTGATTGTTTCCTCAGCATTAAGACCATGCCAGGTAGGGATCTTAAAGCTCACAAGAATCCTTCAGGCAGAGGCAGGTCTCAGTGCCCCTGGCTTCAGTTCCTGTGTGGTGCAGGAATCTGTCAGCCCGTCCCAAGACCGGAGTGCTGATCCTGGGAGGTGAAATTAAGACAGCCATCCTTTAGGACCCTACTAAGACCTTCTTCTGATCTTCCTACAATGGGACCCTGGCCACTGAGACCTTCTCAGTGTGGCTGCCTCACCAGCTACCAAACTGATGGCAAGTCCTCTCCAGTGGACATGCAAATCTGGTTGCTGTGTACTGTTCAAATCTATCCCCTCTTCTAAGATTTTCACTCAATGCACAGCTTCCCCCAACCACTGAAAACTCTGAAAAGACTTTCTCCCATTCCAGAGCTCTGTGGGGTGTCAGATGATCTAGCCAGTTGCAATCAATTGCCTAATTCATCAGGTTTCCACTCTCCACCTCCTCACTTTGTTCCCTGAGCTTCGACTCTGTGTAAGGTCCCCATGCCAGGTATGGCTGGGTTCTCTCTTTTTCCTCAGTCATTCTAGAAGAACTCAGCTAAACAACCCTTCTGGTCTGCCATCTTGATCCCTCTCCTTCTTTGTATTATTGTTGCAAATGTTTCTGTAACATCTTGCTCTACCCACCCCTCCATGATTTTTGAAGAATATTCTTATTTTGGGGTACCACAAATTACTCTAAGTACTTACAGTATGCCTTGCCCAAGTCCAAGGATCAGCAATTTTCCAAGGGCCCCTGGTTCCTTTTCTTGTAAAACAGGATTTAGAAATTAATCAACCCATCAGTGCTGGAATTTCATTGTTCATTAGGCCTCCTAGCTGATATATATTATATATACAGTCAAACCTCCATAGTTGACCACCTCTCTACATTGGACACCTTCTTAAGTTGACCTAATTTTTATAGATCAGACATGCACCACATGTACATATCAATACAGTACAGTAGGCCTAGTTCCTTATGTTGTCCACCTCTGAATGTTGACCAGTTTGTTATAGTCTCTTGGGTGGTCAGCCTATATATACATGTAAATGTAAATTTTTATATGCATATAAAAAAATCTCTTTTTATAAACATCCTTTACTCACATTAAAAAGACACTAATACAGTTTCAACTCTGCTAATGTTGTTAGAGACTTCGTTTTAAAGTTTCTAATTGTTTTCAGTGCCACCTGTGGTTGGATAGACAGAAAAGCCTGTTTCGCTCTGGATCTTAAGTTTAGGAAAATAGCCCTTACTCTTTCATTTTGTTCATTGTTCCTAATTTATAAGTTCATCAGAAATATCAGCAAATTTATTCAGATATTTACAAGAGTTAATAGACTCTTGAAATACACAGTCCATTAAGGTCACTTTAGTGATTAATGGGATAATTTGAAGTTTGGGACTTTCATATTAAACAATCTCTTACCTATTTCCCAAGAAATCTATGTTTTTACTTCTAATTTCCCTCTATTTCTTCTCTCAAGGAAACTGAGGCCTTTTTAGCCTGAACATCTATGTATGTAAATCTTTGCTCCAGTAGGAAGTGGAACTGGATCTCCAGAACTGCTGGTTATTTCATGTTGTCACTTCCTTTCCTTGTCTTCATTGCCTCACCTCATATTCTGTCCTTGTGGAAATGCCCTGTTCTTCTGCTCCCATGCCTTAGCAAAATGACCAATGGCTGCCACATTGCTGCCATGAGGATGTTTTAGTTATCTTCTTCACCTTTCTGCAGTGCTGGATCACACTGTCTTCAGAGCCCCTGAGGATCTCCTGCAAAGGCAGTGTCTTCAGGGACTGTAGCCTCACCCTCTGGATCAGGATTCTCCTACCCCCACACCTCACACTCCATAAAAGATAACAATGCTTCCTTTGAGATTTCATATCTTTTCAAGTTGAAACCAATTGTATGCCCAAAATGTAAGAAGTATCTCAAATTGCTGAAGCTCCCATACTTTTTATGTCTAACCTGTCTGAGTCTTAATAATTATATCTATGGCTTCAGATTCGCCAGCTGCATAGCACTACCCTGAGGTAAGTCTTCATGACCTCTAGACTGGATCAGAGGCTTCTCAGTGTTCTCACTACCTTTCATTTCCTTCTAAACTCTATCTTTTACCCTTTCCATCAAAGTGGTTTTTTCACCACTGTGGTTCCTAACCTTGGGGCTGTAAACAGATACCAATCCATGGCCTGTTAGGACCAAGGTGCACAGCAGGTGAGTGAGCAAAGCTTCATCTGGATTTTCAGCTGCTTCTCATTGCTCACATCACCACCTGAGGTCCGCCATCTATCACATCAGCAGCAGCATTAGATGTTCATAGGTCCACAAACATTTCCATAAACTGTGCATGCAAGGGACCTAGTTTTCACTCTCCTTATAGAAGGTAGTTCCCCCACCTCCATCTGTGGAAAAATTATCTTCCGTGAAACTGGTCCCGGGGGCCAAAAATGTTCCAGGTCTGCTGTTTTACCATATACACCTGATCATTTCACTCTTCTGCCCCCAAAGTTTCCATAACATCTCTTTTGCCAATAAGTTTATAAATAAACTCTTCTGCAAGTTTCACAATATCTATAAGACCTGGATGTTGCCTGCCTACTCATTTTAACTGTTTTATAATTTCCCTGCTGTTTCTACTCTTTCCTCTGTGAGTAAACATTCTTAACTACTCTCATTTCTTACTTATATAACTCAATCAATCATCCTAATCATGAGCCAAATGCCTCAGACAGGTTTAGGATCCCTTATCCAAGATGAATCTACATTTATAGACATCCAACATATATTTCTGTAATCTACCTATGATGATTTTTCTATATTTTAAAAGAGATAGGAATAAACAGATAATTGGGGAGAGGTTCCTTCTCTGAAAGAGAATGACCCTTTTCAGTAGACAAGGAACTAAATAGCAAGTGGTTCTTAGTGGCTTGCTGCAGGTATGAAAGTGATTAAAAGAAGATGATAAAATCTGAGTGGAGATTTGAGTTGAATTTGAAAACAGAAACTTGATAAAATTTCTCTGATTTGTCTAATTTGTCTTTGGCAAATTGACTCTGTAGTGCCAAATAACATTAGATGAAGTCTTAGAGATCTTGAGAGACACTACCTCAATCTCTTAGGCTTTGCAGAAAAGTTTCTTCCTAAACTCCCTTCATGTCGGACTGGGATTTGTGGTTGATATGATCCCAGCTACCATCAGTGAATGGTGCCTTCTCTGTTCATGAGCTCAGCACTCTGCATAAGAAAACCTGTGCCTGTATGTGCCCTAAGGCCATCTCTGCTTGCTCAGTCATATCCTGGTGCTGCAGTCTTTCCCTTGAATATATCTCCTCAGAGCAAGTCTGGTTAAAATAAAACTTAAGGCAATTTAAAACAAGATTAAAACACAATAAAGAGATTATGATTAAAAAATGGGAGGTGGGTGTGATATGCCATATGGTCAGACTCAGCATGGCCTTATAGCACATATAACAGCTTTTTACAACAGTGTGTGTGGCATATAAACAACCTTCTCCAAGGCTCTAGTTGCCTGTTCTTCAGAAAACTCTCCAGGGCATCCCTGCGAAATGGTTAGACCCATGGGAGTTTGGCATTTGCTGAAAGGAGGCAACTTCACACTGGAGCTGGGACCCTGTAGTTTCCCAGGCTGGCTGAGGGAAAGCAGGAAGTGTGTTGAATTGTAGTTGTAGTAGAAGCTGTAACCAGGGCATTTAAGACTCCCCCAAACACTTCAGCGCACACATGATTGGGTCTGGTCCAAGGAAACAGCTGCGCTATAAAAAGATTAAGTGCATATTGCTGTGGTGCTCTTAATTGAAGAGGCATGACATTAGGCCAGATGAAGGTCCCACCATAATTAGAAGACAGACTACTTAACGGCCAATAGCCATGGCCTTGAATGGGGAATTGGAATTCAGCTAGTTGGCATTTCTTTCACTAGAGAACATAATGGATTAATTAAAATTGTATAAGGATAAAAAGATGCCCAAGGTAAACATAAAGCCACTCAGAATTACACTGAAAAGCATTATGAGCACTGCAGCCCAGGGCCTGTACTCCCAATTGAAAGTATTGCAGTGAAGGCCACGGTGAGCTTTCCCAGCTATGCCCTTGTCTTTCACTAGGTTTCAGCTCTGAAATGGTGCAGCCCCTAGCCTTTCACTAGGCATCAACTCTGAAAAGGTGTAACCTCACACCCTAATCACATTGGACTTCCACAAGCAGAGGCTGCAGGCCAGGTTTGGTGGTTCACACCTGTCAGCCTAAGCACTCCAGGAGGCCAAGGCAGAAAGATCACTTGAATTCAGGAGTTCAACTCCAGCCTGAGCAAGATTGAGACGCTGTAGCTACTGAAAAATAGAAAAATTAGTTGGCCATGGTGGTGTAGTCTTATAGTCCTAGCTACTCAGAAGAGTGAGGCAGGAGGATGGTTTGAGTGCAGGAGTTTGAAGTTGAAATGAGCTACGATGATGCCACAAGGTTATCTTGTTATACCTCTGCCCGGTATAACAAGAGCAAGACTCTGTCAAAAAAAAAAAAAAAAAAGATGAAAGAAAGAAAAAAGAAAAGAAATTGGGTGGTACCTGTGACTCAAAGGAGTAGGGCGCCAGCAGGAGCTGGTCAAAACCCAGCCCTGGCCAAAAACTGCAAAAAAAAAAAATTTTAAAAAAGAAAAAAGAAAAGAAAAAGAGGGTGCAGAATACATCCTTCCCCTGCAATGCTCACCTCAAAGGCAGACTTTTTCTTTCATATGCTTTCTTTCATGTACTGCCACCTCATTTCCTGGGCTGATTCTGCCTCCTTAAGTAATTAATATTTTCATGTTAACTCCCCCCAAAAGTGATGCTTTGCCGATGGTTTACACCTTACAGAAGAAAACACAGCCATTGTTTGCATGCCTCTTCTTAAGTCTTAAGCACAACAAAAATCATGTAGTGGAAATAACACGCATGACAAATCTGGATTCACATTCAAATACTGCCACTCACAATCAAATCATTGATTATTTACTTTCTGTTAAAATGAAGCTAAAGGAATGCCCACTGCTCAGGGTTGTTATGTGGAATAAAGGAAGCCACAGGATCTAAAATACCCAACACAAAAACAACTTACACATGCCTGGTAGCTAACACCAGTTCAGTAAACATCATTTTCCCTTTCTCCTCATTTTTTGGTGTAAAGTGATCAAAAGTGATAGGATCATGTGTTCCTAATTAAAGTTAAAACATAATGTAAATCTTCCACCACATGGCCTCTCTTGACAGATGGATTTTAGCAGCTTCTCCCTGGAGTGGTTAAGGCCTCAGTAGAGGAGGGCTTGGCCCTACCCTACCTAGGAAGAATTGAACAACTACTTCATGACTCTTAGAAGAGTCAAAAAAGGACGTGTCTGGATATCAGTGGTTCTCAAACTTCCTAATGCTGCAACCTCACCTCATGTTGTGGTGACCACTAACCATAAAATAATTTTCATACAACTGTATTTGTACAGGGTGTATGTGATGGTTTTTGGTGACCCCCATGAAAGGGGTCATGACTCACAGGTTGAGAACTGCCGCTGTAGATAGAACACGATCTGAACGTAGACCTATAAAGTTTCTTGTGACCACAGATTGTGGTGTTCTTATAACTTGGCTTAAATAATAAGTGGAAGCATAATCTGAGGAAATGAGGACCCAGACATCCCTCTCTGTGTTTGCTACTCTGTATATGAGGCAGAGAGTGGAAGGTTTAACCCAAATTGACTGGGAATGACTATTTTCAAGTGTCTACATTATTTATAGCAAAGGAGGTCAAATCACCAAGGTACTGACTTACCCAGTTGGGAAGGATTCTTTCCTGGCTCCCAACTGCCTTGGAATTACCAGAGTCAGGATTAAGAACCATGTACATGAAGACTCCTTCAGAGGTAGGTCTTCCTTTACTATCTTACTGGGGTTGGCAGCATGGTGTCTCGTCTCGTGGAAATTTGACAAGGTATGAAAGCCCAAAACTTGGAACCAGAAATTTGAACCTTGTGAATCTTCTGTTTGGATTATTGCAATTTATATCTAGGAGGTCCCAGTTAAGTTCAAATGTGATAATTGGTAAGGACAGAAATTATTATAATAGACTTCCATTTCATAATACATATATACTTGTGATCAGAGGATATATACCCATCCCCAAAAGACTGGCTAGGAATTTAACTCATTTAGAGCAAGCAAGAAGACTGTAAAATCAAATGTGCAGCACTTTAAGCCTACTTTCATGGAAAAAAGAGAAGTTGCATCTTTTCACTAATAATATTTCTTTGGAGGGTTTATTATCTATTAGGTTGTTAGCTAACTTTGTATTTTGTCAGGCAGGTACCACTGTGTTTGTTGATTTGTGACTTTGTTTACTTCTTGCCTGGTTTAATGGTCAAGATAAACAGTAGAAAAGATGGATTAATTTTACCATTTATTAATATTATTTGAATATAAACTAAGTTAACATACCTTAGATCTATGTATTGAGTAATAATAACAGCTCCCCAAGAAATTTGATAAGATACCAGGAAACTATTCTCCCAGAGCATCTGGATATATGTCTGTTTCAGTAATAAAAACCAGAGATAAAAATTGAAGTTCACAAGGAAAAGTTTAAACAATTGAGTCAGTGTTTACTTCCTCAAATCTTCTGTATGCTAATTCAAAAAAGATATTGTCCTAAACCATAAGAGAAATTAGGGGTTCTGTAATTTAAAATATACAGAAAGAATGAATAATTGTAGAATCAAGGAACTTCCAGGAGTCAGTATTCTGAGTATTGTGTCCTTAATCTGTGTAGAAACCAATAGTACCTTGAGTGCTCTAGTCTACAATGCTCCCAGGGTGAGGGAAAGAAGACAGGACATCTTGTTCCAGAAGGAAGGACATGAAAAAAAAAAAAGGAAGTCTTAGAAAACACAGTAAATTTAATTAGATAAAATTATTTTAATTATTTTTTTCCTTGACCAAGAAGTGTGCAACAAACATTATTCTCCCCTCTGCTCTCTCCAGCTTTCCACACAGTGGCAATTTTGATGCCATACTTAAGTATGTCTGTTGCCCACAGGAACCTACAGAGTCTGAGTCTCCAAAGTTGCCCACAGCCCTCTGCACAGCTCCTGATCTGCATCCAGGGCTCTGGCGTACACACACAGTACCTAATATGTGCAGATGGATGACAACTCCCTTTAAAACTGCATGTCATATTGTATGCAAGTGGAAAGAGCAGTTAAATAAAATAAGAGAGCTTCCTCATCCTTACTCTTCTTCCCTATTCCTCTCTCCCAGTGTGCTCAGTGTGTTGTACAGTGAGTCCTTTCCATAGAAAATAACTTGACTGACCTTTTCAATGTATTTATTCCACAATACCTCTAGGCACTAGTCCACCTTCTAGAAAAATAACCCAATAAAACCTCAGAAAGTGATTTAACTACAACAGAGAAAAAAGAGTAGAGAGTGAGATGAGGCCAAAACTTAAATAGGAGTAGGGCAGAGGGCGGAGGGAAGTGGACACTCACAGAGGCAGTAAAAGACAAATGTATTGGCTCGTTCAGTAGATGGGGTGGATCTCCAAGCTGTGAGGAGAGCAAGGAATATGCAAGAAAGTGAGGAAGAAGCCTCATCAACACCTGGTGTAATGGTTCCCCAGCTGCTGTTGCACCTCTGATTCAATGCATCTGTCCTTCTTCCCTTTCCAAAGAACTCTGCCATGATTTATTACATATTATTTTATGCATTCCAAGAGGCACTGGTGATTACTCTCAGATATGTCCTAGAGAGTATGTTTCAAAGTAAAGATATAAAAACCAATCTATTGAGAGTAGAATCTCAGTGATTGCCACCTTTGTATCCTTTGCAAATGCTGCCTGCTGCATTGACTATCTGGTTTATGGTACAACAATGCATAATGTTTATTCAAGCATTCTTTCATGTAATATAAACTTATGAGCACCTACTGTGTGTAAAAGACATGGTTCCTACCCTGGAGGAAGCTACAATCTGTTGTGAGAAGTAGAAAATGCAAATAACTGTAATAAAAAAATTATAATGGCAACATGGGCTCTGTGAACAAAGGGTTATGGACAGTCAGGAAGGAACATATTCATTAGTTCTGCCTGAAAGCAGGAGAAAGTCATAAGTCTATTTCAGAGCTGGTGACTCATTATTTTTCTGTCTGATTTGCCAGATGGAAAAGAAATATATGCCTTCAGAGAGACATAATACACAAAATCAAGGTCATGGACCCATGGGAGAAACATGAGGGAATTATGTGACTAGCCATAGAATGGGATATGAATGGGAACTGTTTGGCAATGTGGTTTGCATGGTAGATTAAGCCTAGGCTGCAAATAAACCATGGCTGAGCAATGGAAAAGATGGCCATTGGCAGTAGGCAGCTGATGAAGGGGTAGGGCTGACCCTGAGTCAAAGCAATATAAAAGATGGCTATTAGCAACAGGAAGTGGATGAAGGGGTGGGGCTGATGCTGCATCAGAGGGTGCCCTGGCAGCTGGTAAAGAGAGTGTGGCTAAACACAGGAGAACCCTTGAGGTAGTTGTAGCATGTCCCAGGGAAGAGGCTCAATGCTGAAGCCTGGAAAGATAGCAGGAAGGCAGGTCAATGCAGGAAGATTCATTGCATCCAACTTGGAAGTTTGGCTTTTGAGTCCTATTGGGATAGGCTGAGTCACAGTGAAGAAATACATAACTCAATGGAAGAACACAAAGAACAGTTGTCCTGTAAAAGAGAAGAGAAATATATATGGGCTTCATCCTGTGAAAAAGATGGCCTGCTCTCCCTAGAAATATGTGGCTTTAAGACCCTGGGCTCTTAAACCAGAATACAGGGATTTGAATTAATTTCTCCCACTTAATTATTAACTGGGAAAGTTGGACAAGTTACCTAACATTTTTGTGCTTTACATTGCTCATCTGTAAAGTGACCCTAACCCTAATACCTGTTGGGGTCCCGCCCCAAGAGCAGCATCCCCTGAGACCTGTGGAAACCAGCAGTGATTGACTGAAGAAATATAAAGTTAGGAGCAATGGTGAAGCAAGACAAGACATATGAGGTAGTGTTGCTGCCACCCAGCCCTCCTGGTCAATGACACAGAGGCAGCACCGCAGACGAAATGATTGATTTGAAAGGGAATGGCTGAAGCTCACTCAGGCATTTCAATGGCTAAAGCTCACTTAGGCATTTCAGTGCATTTATTTCTTTCAACAAGGCTTTATATAGGCACATAACTTAATCAACAAGCACATAACTTAACCTTATGACTTAATCACTAAACATATGACTTGAACCTGACCCCAGGTCTTTTGCTGCCTGGTGTTTACAGGTCTTTGGATAAACCAGATTAACTGATAACCACTTATTATGTAAAACTATCCTTATTGGCTAAGGTTTGACTGGCTTAACTGATAACTACTTTACCAAGGTTATTCTCATGCTAAGTAATAATCCTTTAACTGACCATTTGGAGGCAGTTAATCATCTTAGGGAGTAGCCTGGAAAATCCACCAGGATTTTTCCTTTCTAACTCACAAAAGACTTTAAACTTGCCTTCACAAAGTAGGACACTGATTGACCTTACAAGGGCACAGATGCCTGTACCCCTACAAGGTAAAATTAAAAGTGGAAGCTCAGGGGTCCATTGCCCATCATGGTATTCCAGCAATGGCCCAGAGTGTTTGCTCCACTCTGATTTTATTGAAGTCAAGAGGGTAAGATGAAGAAGGGAACAAAGACGTCAGCAGTTTCTCTGATTGATCATATCAGCTTCAGAAATCTGAAATCTGAGTCTTGTATTAGGAGAGCTTCCTGCTTGAGGTCACACACACATATTTCTAGGGAGATGTTATGCTCTACATGGAGTAAAATGCTACCAGCGTTAATCTCCTCTGAGGGATCCATGGGAGGGAGGCATTTTCCTCTCATCACCATCACAGAGGATTTTCCTCTGTGTTAAGGGATATAAGCTCTTCTGCCCATATTTCAGGACTAGAGCTACTCCCTTGGTCTCGTCCCCAGGTAAATGCAAATCTCCGTAATGGGTATCTGCTTTGCCTGTTTAATGGGCAGGAAATTCCCTAGAATCTGTGTCTTTTCTAGGACTTGCCATAATCTCTTCTATGACCATTACTCTTCTCAGAGTGCTCACATATCCAGCAGGGTGTTCGTAAGCTATATCCCCAACAGTCTCTTGCTAGCAATGGCTAGCTTAAATGTAGGCTAGCTGACTTTTCTTTGTTCTGACTCAGCTTACTTTTTAGTTTTCCTCTTTGTTTTGGAAGTGCTTTCCTTTGCCAAGAATGGGGTCTTTGGTCCCCATTCTCCCAGCAAATACCTTTCATCAAAACCATGGAATACTATTCAGCCATAGAAACAAGGAGACTTCACATCTTTTGTGTTTACCTAGATGGATTTGGAGAACATTCTTCTTAGTAGATTGCCTCCTGAACAGAAAAGCAAGTACCCCTTTTACTTAATGCTAATTTGAAAGTAGTAGATGAACAACTATAGGTCCACATGAGAGAAAAACACAATTAAATTCAAGAAGCAAGGAGGATGGAAGGTGAAAGGAAGAGCAGGAGGAGGGGGCTCAATGAACTCCCACCTAAAAGGTACAGTGTAGGGATATGTGGCACACCCCCCTTGTGAAGGATTTAACTACTACTTGGACTTTACCTTACAAATGCAAACAATGTAACCTAACTATTTGCATTTGTAAGGTAATTGATGTACCCCTACATCAATTTGAAATTTAATAAAAGAACAACAACAAAAAAAGCTTGTGACTGTTATAAGGATTAAATAAAATAATACATATAAATTGCTGAGGACTTTAAAGATAAAATGCTGGCACTTTAAGAATCAGTTGTTAAAAGCAGTAGGCATTATCAATCACAAAGATATGTTGCTAGTTCTTGCTCTATATCCTGAAGCATTCAGATAATCTGTTGTTGGGTTCTTTTCTTAATGGACATAAAATCCCAAGAGGATCAATTAAAGCTAGAAGTAGCAAGTTTTTAAAAAAAGTATCAGGTTTTTTTTAAACACAGAAGTTTTATGTTCAAAAAGTTTATTTCACCAATGAAAAGGGGAGAGATCAATGACCTTCAGAATCTGTGCAGATGGGCATTTCAAACACCCAACTTCAACCCTCCTTTGAGGACGCAGAGATACTTGACACCAAGGCAAACACAAATCACAGACCCATAAAAACAGTGCCTATAGCAGCTGACAGCATTGCCCCAAATTACAGGGCAGCAGGGCTGGAGATAAAGAAGG
This sequence comes from Arctocebus calabarensis, assembly GCA_963573935.1. Classification (NCBI taxonomy): domain Eukaryota; kingdom Metazoa; phylum Chordata; class Mammalia; order Primates; family Lorisidae; genus Arctocebus; species Arctocebus calabarensis. Next base: position 19,572 of record CAUYON010179180.1, read on the forward strand.
GAAAGTAGAAGGAGAAAGTCTTTGTTAAAACGCTAATCAGCAGAAAGACCATGGGAAAAAAATAAAAAGAAATTAACGTGAGAGCACAATGTTGATGTACAGCTCCAGCCTCAAAAATAGGCTACAATTAAGTGCTTCTAACAAGCCTCCAGTAGTCAGACGGTAAGGGTAGAAAAACCCGCGTAATGAAATGTCATGGGGACACTGCTTATAACAATCATATGCCCTGGATGCCAACTGGAGCTTTACCTGCTGGAGAAACACTTGCAAAGGAAAAGAACACAAGCTTGCCAGCTGTTAGGAAATAGAACAGAATGAGCCCAGAGCCCTGGGGGAAGGTGGAAAATTAGCACAGCCTCTGTCTCTTGCTGTGTTTTCCATGCCACTGTGCTTTCTCTTCTGGATTTAAAATTGTACATTTCCCACTGGATGGAGAGAGGGGGGTGTCTTTCAGCAAAGTGTTGTTAGAGACTGTGTCTGGTTACTGCAAATGTGGAGATTGGGTTGGGGATAAAGTTGCATGGAATCAGGGATGAGGTGCGGCTTGCAAGCCTTCTCATCATAAGAACTGTCATTATTTGCTTTGCTATTTCTCCTGTATTGGCAGTTTGTTTTCCTCAGTGGCCAGTTCACTTACTAGGCTTCTGGCTCTTATAAATCTCCTCAAACGAAAGGTGTCAGAGAGGTTCTTCCCTGAGTGCCTTATCCAAAATTTTCCTCTCCCAGTTCACTAGGGGCTCCCTAGCACTCTACCCTGCTTCATTTTCTTCATAGCATTTTTAGGTTTATAAAATAGTATTTATTGATCTATTATTTATTGATATATTATTTGTCCTGCTCACTATGATACAACCTCCACGAGAACAGATTGTTTTTGTTTGGGGGCTATTATGAATGAATAGAATGTCATGGACTCATGTAAGTTTTCATGTGAACAGAGGATCTTATTTCTGTATGAATACCTAGAAACTGAATTCCGGGTCATGTGGTGGGCGAACATTTAACTTTATAAGAAATCATCCAGCAGTTTCCAAACGGATTGTACTATTTTACATTTCCACAAGAACGTTATACTTGTTCCACATCCTCTCTGACACTTGGTACTGTCAGTCTTTTAATTTTACCCATTTTAGAGAAAGTATAATTATAACTCAATTTGGTTTGCATTTGCATTTACCTACTAAATAATGTTGTTAAGAACCTTTCAATGTGCTTTTGCGTCACCTTTGTAATTTCTCTGGTGATTTACCTTTTCAAATATTTTCCCCTTTTTTTTAAAAAAAACAAGTTCTTATACTATTGACTTCTAAGGTACCTTTATCAGTTATGTGTTTTGAAAATGTTTCCTCTCAGTTTGAAGCTTGACTTTTCTCTCTTTTAACTGTGTTTCTTGAAGAGAAACTAAAATTAATTTTATGAACTAAAATTATCAGCTTGTTCTTCTATAGTCTGCACTTTTTATGTTCCATGCAAGAACTCTTAACTCAACATTAAAATGATTTTCTCATTCTTCCACTAAAAGTTTTACAGAGTTCGCCTTTTTGTTTAGGTCTATGATTCATTTCAGTTTATTTCTCTGTATAGAATAAAATAATAATCAAGGTTGTTTTTTTCTTTAATATTAATTATATTCCAATGTAATGTATGATTGTTAAAGGCCACTGTGGTCACTGGGTTTTATTTTCTGTGTTGCTTTCCTTTTATTATTTTATTTATTTTATTAAATCATGGTTGTGTACAGAAATGCAATCATAGGGTACAATGTGCTGCTTTTATATACAATTTGAAATATTTTTGTTGACATGATTGACATAGCTTTCATGGCATTTTCTTCGTTATTGTGTGCAGACATTTATTTTATTTTTTTTCCATATTTTAAAACTGACAACTAAAATATTTAATTGTATGTTTATATAGTTTCAAAGGATATAATTTCTTGCACATTTAAATTGAAATTTTAAAGATAAACTGTAACTTCACTTTTTCTTTTTTTTTTCTTCTCTTGTAAGACAGAATTTATTCACAGAAAAGAATACAGAAAACATTAAGGCTCCTGGTAGAGGGAGAGAATCCTAGTGGTGAGAGAGAAGCTCTCTCCGTTTCTGTCCCAGTCTTTCCCCATCTCCTCCTTTAGGCCTTTAGTCTCAGGGTATATATAGGTGTATGGGTTCCTTGGCCAGGAAACAAATGAATACAGTCCCTTCCACCAGGGGCAAGGTGAAGGAATGTATCAATGAATGGATACAGTCCTTTCATGGGATTGAGGCCTAGGAAATTCACAAGAAATTGACCTAGGCATAGGAGATGGGAGTTCCACATTTAGTCTTAAGTGTGAAGGAGACACCAAGGCACAGGTGTCTCCTCAGCAGCTGTCCAGCCTTTTTGGCAATTGGAGCCTCTGGTGGAGGTTGGAGGTCCCCCTCCTTCCCTGTCATCCAATCCGCTGGCTCTAAAGCTGGCTGCCACACCACCGACACTGCCAAGGAGGAGGCAGAAGGTCCGCCAGCCCCGCTGAGCTGGCTAGGGCACCAATTGTCCTGCATCAATTCTCCCTCTCTGAGTAGAAACTCCAACTGCTGTTAGGAAAAAGGGGCGAAGACTCGATCTAACTGCTTCCTGCTGAATCGGGCG